>JAEQBH010007810.1:0-115956 GCA_016808115.1 Tetrastigma voinierianum | reverse complement strand
TAACCATGAAAGTTTGGGCTATTGCACGAATATTGTCTTCTAATATTGAGTCTTATAACCACATTTGTATAACTCTTCCATTATCAACGAGCAGATTGAAAATTGTGTGGAAGAAGAATGAATAATTACAAAGCTGATCCTAAAGTTTTGGAGGACCGCGTCCATGCCATATAAATCTACTGTTGAATGAAGCACCCAAACCTCTGAGTGAAGTAGAGATGAATACACTTTACTGCTAGAATGGTTGCAAGAGCTAATGTTCTCTTTTGTAGTTGATCAATTAGATGCTGCATGCATTGATAAAATTTGTATGTGTTTTATAGCTCAATTGCATGATTCATTCCATATTCTTATGTTGCTATTCACTTTTCATAATGTTTATATAGGACATGGTGATATTGGAATAAAAAATGAAGCTAAATAATAGAAGAAAGAACCAAAGTAGAGCGGTAGGAAGTGCGGTGGAGCCTTAGTGCATGACAGGCACTCGGCTGCGACGTGTCGGTTCCACGGCTGCATGGAAGCCTACAACTGTGAGCCGGAATGAGTGGACCCTGGGGCCTCGGATGTAGCGGACGTGGCCTCCTTCACCATGTTGGCGAAGTCCTCACCCGAGACACTTGAGCATTAAAACTCTGATTTTCTAGGCCGTTGATGGGCGGGATCTAAGATTATAAAGCAATTTCGAGGCAAGAGAGATTTGGGGCGGGCGAGACACAGGAGACGGATAGAGAGATTGGCGGAGACGGATTCCGAGAGATCGGGAAGACGACTTCTTTTGTATTTCTTTTCCTAATTCGTTTGACGTTGAAAATGTTTCAGTCTGTAATGAAAATCACTATGAACTAACTTTTCTCTCTAGGGTTTTGTCAACCCTAACTGCACCATTATGGATTCGTACATTAATTGTGGTTTATTTAATATTGATATGAATTTCTATGGTTGCTTTACTCTTGAATTTAATCACATGTTATTATTTGTGGTGTGGCATGGTAATGCCAGGAGTCTGATATCATTATTTCGTAGGGACATGGAGTAAGCGACCTTAATTGATAAGGAATAGAGATATCCCGCATTCCAGAGTGCTTCGATAGGGTTTGCACATTCATGCATCTCTCGGAGTCAAGGGGGTCGAGCGGAGATGCAATACACTACTAGCGAGATAGGCAGCTATATCTAGAGAGAATATCTATGACCACGATCAGGCCTATATATAAATAAATATGGAATGTATATTGGAAATAAATCTGTGGCTATCTAGGTTAAAATCCATGATTGTTGGGCAGGCAAAACCCTAGTTTTTCTCATCATTACCCTGATCAATTTTTAATATTAGACTTTCTTTAAATAAGTTAATTTAGTCATAGTCGCCTATAAGACTAGATCGAATATTGTCTAGATCATCAAGCCCGGTATTGACACGCTTCTCTTGATAGGAGCAGCATGACTAGCCACTCGACCATTGTGAACTCGACACGTATACTTATACCAGTTTGCATTCTTACCAGCGCACACTCACTTTGTTTGAGTCAGTTTTTTGGCGCGGATTTCGAGAGAAGTTTAGTGTTGATATTAAACAACAGTGTTATAGTTATGCGTTGCTGGATCGATTTTATTTTTATTTAATTCTTTTTACTTATTCGTCTGTTTTTATTATTCTTTGTTTTAGGTGTTTGCCTTATTTCATTTGTCTTTGTGAAATGGTGCCGACTATACTTATGATTTCGGAAAGCAATTAGTGTGCATGCAAAGACAAGATTATGAGATTACTTCCATTGAATCCACAGACCAGAATTGACATTACGCCAGGTGCGTGAAGCCTGCATGACGATTTAAAATATGGAATCAAAGGGATAAGGGCGAGTTCTAAGAAGGAATGAACCACGTTGGATCAGCGGAATGAACATAATTACCAAGAGAGATCAGTCCACGATCGTTTATGCTGACTGATAAATCCATATTATGTTGAGGAGTTCGCCTTACCACCTACGATTGATGAGATTGAAATATCTTGGCGACCACATCTCGACCAAGACAACGTTTTGGAAGATCTTGCAAATTCTCCGATATATCACGTTGTTTCATGAGTTTGCCTAGTGAGAATCAGATTACACGTTTGACAGAGTTTTATGAAGTCTCTTGACAATCAAATTATAATGAATTAATGGAAGAAATATAGATTCGTCTATTCTGCATCCAACATAGCGTGAGCTAATCATGATCAGACTATTGACCACCGGATTCCATTACCTCCTTGAGATGACTTAGTGCGAAATTTATGACCAAAAATTTTCCCACACCTTAAAGATCGCACAAGCTGGTGCAGAAGTTAACACATTCAAGACAAATTAGGAGAACTTGATTCAGGCTGGAGAGATTTCGTGGGGTGAGAGAGATGCCCATCAGTTAACTTCAGGTGATTGTTTATCGTTTTACCAGCGGTATAAGCTGGGATTTAGCTAGGACAATCATTAGTGCCTGGAGGAATTTTAGATGAAAGAGACTAGGTCATTATAGGATGTTGAGAGATACAAACTACTAAATGTTAAATATCATTGTAGCCTCAGAGATAAATTAAACACTGTTAGTCCTTAGAACGGTGAGTTCTAGATGCACAGTAAACATGTCGTAGTTAGCAATAGAGTCCACAAGCTGACAAGGTAGTGAATCTTTGAATTGAATGTGATGGGAGATATGAGTCTTCGAGACCAGCCTGAGTTCTTGGATTGTTAGTCGAGGCCAAGTGTTAGTAGACCCGAATACGATCATCGAATTAGCATAAATCAACAATTAGGGATAGTATGGAGTATGCATTATCACCGCGGTGCGAATCGAATCAGGAATCAAGCGGGTTGGAGATAGCGAATAGTCAGACGCTAAGAACCATATTTGGAACCGCGGGCGATGCACGCCGCCGACTGGCGCCACCAGGAAAGTGGTTTGGAAGAAGCCTTAGCCGTGTAGTGACTTCCCATAGCATTTTATATGGATCAAGACGGCGGCGAAGGCCATTCCATCAGGCTTTCGACAACTACAAACCAATCCTGTTCACCTATAATCTGGGGCTATTCGAGCGTTGTGGTGCAAATAGGCCAAATCTGCCATTATTATGGCAGAGGTACATAGACACCACCTAAGTACTGAGATTGATTCTTGTTCTTTCTGGAAGATTGTGGATGCTGAGGTGCTTTGAACCATTGAGTCCTTTCCCAAGACTGGGATTCTGAAATTGAATGAGTCTCCGCTGTGAGCTATACCCAAAATACAACTGTGTTGCCTTTGTCTGATGTGCTCTGGCAGGCACGCTGGGTCCATCGAGTAAGCCCATATAGATTGTTTATCCTCTCAAATACAAATCTATATCACGAAACCTGCAAAGTTATTACATCACTCTTAATACAAATATTATAAAACTCTTGTATTTCTAATATAATACTCTGAGAAACATATGGATCAAGGCCTGTCAAGCTGCTTCATGATGTTGGCTCTAAGGAGCATGTCTACTTGCACATGTCACGTACACGAAAGGGGTCCCAGCAAGGTGGAATCAACTCCCGATGAGATATATCTTGCGAGAATATTCCCACCTAAAATGCCATGGTGGTCAAACAACCATGCACACACCAACTTTAGGACATGTAATCACAGTACACGGAATCCTACTTGTCATGAATGAGACGCGGCTCATCATACCCCATATATTAATTCCTCACAGGAAGCTCCTGCAAGCATTTGCATGAATAGAAAATATTTCCAAACAAATTATTTGATTTTACAGTTTGGACAACCACTGATATAAATAATTGGTTATAGATAATCTTATGGACGCCTCGTGTATGTCGATTTAATAAATTACTAGACGATTGACATTATATGGTGGCCTTCCGTGTATATAATTAGGCATACTCTAGGCAATTGATGTATGTGGTTTCAACCTCAATATTTGTAGTGGACCCTCGATCAAAATACTATTGTTTGGTCATTATCGAACAATTCTCTCGAAACCCGTCTTAAATATCCCTACATTTATAGATTGATGCATCAACTGATGTAATGAGCCATTTCATTCCTTAGATTCATTTGCTTCATACAAACCTGAAGTGGATCTCTGTGGACTTAGTGTCAAAGTCAAGTCAAAGCCTGTTTCCCAAAGGATGGTGAATGATTAGTACCCAAAAGTCTTTATTTTGGATTATTGCTGAGTGGTTTACAGGTGCTTTGTTACCTTCAATCATCTAAGTCTCTGAATTTAAGTGTTGGGGTGTTCTTAGTATCATGACTTTGCAGGTTATTTTGGTTGTTTTCAGGGTTTAAATTGCCCCAGAGTTCAATATGGGGACCTGCTAAACCATGAAGATTGAACCATTATCAGCCATCAGACATACAAAAATTAAAGAAAGAATGAAACCAGTGATAAAGTTGGTGTTTTGATGCGAGAGCGTTGGGCCATCGTTGAATGTCATTGAATTCAGAATTCCCTTTAAGATTATAATTTATTTGGGATTAAAAATTCGCAATCATAGAAAATTTGCTGATCTAATGAAATTATAAAACTAACTAATTTGCGAGAATTTATTAACCACTGACACCTAAGCGAGAAAAAATCAGGTTTAACTATCACCTAAAGAATTTATTACAAAGCTGGCGAAATTTAATATAATAGCGTTACGATTTATGTGGGAATTACGAACTATTATCTACATTGCGATTGCTACCTGGCGAGAATTTTTAGCTAATAAGAGTCTACAATAAATAAATTTTAACTTCCTTGAGGTGGCTGTTCTAAGTAATTGTCTGCCTAGTCATCCTTTTTGTAATTAATGCAAGCGGAAGCTTCATTTTGGTGTTACTTCCTTGTCCCCTTATTTGCCAAAATGTTAGGCTTTATTATGTAGTTTCACATATCATTAGCCTATATAAGCCCCACTAGTTTTTATATTTAGCGAAAGAAATTGGAGAAATCTTTTGCTTTGTTTGTTTTATGTAAATATCTTGCAGCTCGATTAGTTTTGCTTTTTCTCTCTTTCTATATCTTTCTCTTATTTTCTGACCCAAACGACCCTCTTGGGATGACCTTTCGAGGATGCATCAAACCTCTTTTTCTTTGAAAGGGAAGGTAGCTAAGCTTGGTAGTGGGGCGATTCTGAGTTGTCCTCATGTGTTGGATACTCACGAGTGCTTTGTATTTATGGCTCCCATCTTCCTGAAACTAGGGTTAAATATCATTTAATGTCATTAATTGACAATACTTACCATGCTAGGATCGATTCTGTATGTACTGAATGTGTGGTTTTTTGAATTGTCTTCTGAGCCCACTGAAATGATGTACCAGATATTAGGGTTTTAAAGGCCCGAAGAATTTGTAGATGTTACATGTTGGCTGAATAGAATTGATTCTAGGGTTGGGTTTGCTAGATTCAGCAGGAATCCGGTTGTATTGGACTATAGGTTTGGCATCTTAATGCGAGGAGGATAAAACCCGAGGACCTTGTTTGCCACCCATATATTTATCAAGTTAGTGACCTAAATCCTCCCAAAGTGCCTTTTCACACTTCACTTTCAGGTTTTGTTGTGGTTTCAAACTCTGCACCCTGCTGTTTTACAGAGCAAATCAAAATCCCAAATAAGCCTTACCTTTTCACGCGTGCCAAATCCATTCCTAAGGTGAAGCCCACATTCGATGTTGACCTAGGCCGCTACTCTAACACGCGGTGAAACCCGTGGCGTGGGAGAATCTCGGATCTCAAATTTTGTTGATTCCGCTCAACTACGCGTAAAATCAAATGGCGTGAACCTGCGGGGATGGTGCAATTCACGATTTGATGAGTTGAAGTGTACTTGTGATCAGCATCACCGTGAAGGTAACTTTCTTACAGCTCTTTTTGTGGCTTGATTGCGATAGCTGCAAGTTTTCATCACTTTGCGGTAGCTTCCTTTGGCACGTTTGCATATGCGGTCGGTTTTAACTTTAGCTAACCTAATCTTTTTGCCAAGTTACATTGTGCTCTTTATTTGTCTGAAATTGTGTAGCAGTGTTTATGCACAGTGGGATAGGAACACTTCAGGCCATTGCAGAATGATCTATGGAGTGTGAAGCGATGCAAATCGATTGTACACCACAGATACCATGGATCGCCTTTACTGAAGAGCAGTGAGTGACGGGTACCCAAATGAATCCATGACCTATAGATCAATGAGGACCACATCCACCCTCCTGATTAGTATGCCCCTTCCTGCATCGTACCTCCTGCTGAAGATGTAGCGGTGAGAAGTACTACTTGGTACACCTCTTTCCCATATCATGGTATGGAAAATGAAAATCCATACGCACATAAGGATTTTGAGGCTACGCTGGGAAGGTATGATGGACATGGATTTGCTTAGTGAAAGCATTTCACGACCACTGAAGGACAAGGCCAAGATTTGGCTAAACTCACTGAGGCCTAGAACCATTAGAAATTAGAATTTGAGCTGCGACGGGGTCCCGAAGAAGTTGTCGGTGCTCTATAAGACCAGAGATTTGAAAAACAAATTTATACGTTTGCAACTCAAGATGGTGAGAGGTTCTACCAGTGCTGGGAGAGATTTATGGAGACCATCAGTGCATGCCCACACCATGGGTTTTGATACATGGATGCTGGTAAACCGCCATGGTGGTATGTCTCTATGGAAACAATTCTTTGGAAACTATGTGTGAAATTTTTTGAGTAAACATCAGAATATTTATGGATTTTTTGAACTATGCTGAAACCTCAGCTTGGATGAACCTAGTCTATGGAGTTGAAAGATTACACCATTGAACCACCAAAGGGAGACAAGTATGCATTTCCTGTAGATACAGAGATGAAAGAAAAATTGACCATTTTAACTCAAAAATTGGATGATCTGGAAATGAAAAATCGACGCAGAGTACCAAGCGGTAAATAGGTGTATCTACATCCCAATTTTCTTGCTTCAATTTTAGACCAAACCATTACGAGAACCTTTGTCAGATCAAGCTCAATACCATAAATCAAATACACATCATAGATGCCCCCGTATAGTAACACAAATATACTAGCTGGAGAAATTGTCGATCATCATGGAAATCAAACCCGCTTTGCATATGCCCCTCGAGAACCTGCAATGGCGGTTGGTTCACTTCAATACAACAATAACCTTTTCCACTTTCATCTCTGTGTTGGGCTTGATCTGAATTTGAGTAGTGGTAGCATATTGTAGAAACCAGAGAAGGTGCTAAATGTACAAGCTAATTGAAAAATTAAAAGCAATAGAGGATTCACTTAATAGTAAAATTGGACAACATGCATTCTGAAATTCAAGCTATCCACCAGGCTGGGATGTAGAAAAAGGAAGCTCCCCTTGATCACAGCAACATCAAAGAGGAAGCCAGATAGAAATATGCTTGACCAATGATCGAATGTCGAGTACGATGAAGTTAAAAGCGTCGTGACTCTTAGAGTGGTAGAGAATTGAAGCCCAGCGGATCAGTTCTAGTCGGTCGGATCAAACCGCTGGTTGATTATCCACAAAACGGTACTGACCGAAGGAAGAGAAGAAGATCGAGTGTACCCTTAGACTCCTGGCTCAAGAAAAAGAAAAGTTAAAATTAACAGAAGCGAAATGTTAAGTTTTGCGCGAGGTGAAAGTTAATATTCCTCTCTGACATGATCAAACAGAGTCCCGCCTACCCTTGAAATTCTTATTTGAAGGACTTATGCACGGTAAGGGTCTTAATGTAGAGCAAAGGCCTTCGTAAAGTAGGTGCCATAATCAAATGAAAGACTTAGGTGAAATACAAGACCCGGGATGTCCTACAATGTCGGTTAATATTGGAGGCTTTAGTGTGGAAAGCCTATTAGATTTAGAGCTAGTGTAAGATTTTTACCTTATTCCATGTACAAACCATTGGGTTTGGGTGATTGAAACCCACTTCCATCCCACCACATCATTGATGATAGATCTATTAAAATACCAAAGGTACCATTGAGGATGTTCTAATACAAGTGGACCGATTTTACCTATCAGGTGGACTTTGTTGTGCTTGTCTGAGAACCAGTTACGATGGGACCCAACCATGTGCCCATTATTTTTAGGGAGGCCATTTTTTGGCCACTTCAAATACGATAATAAGCTAAAAATGGGGTTAACACAGCTCATTTGGGAATATGACCTTAGAGCTCAATATTTTTCATTTGAGTAAAAGGCATATGCACTTAGAGGAAGATGACCGTGAAGAAGTTTGTGTAATAGATGCGATCCTGGAAGAACAGGCTAATGGCGGCGAGGAGCATGGTTATTGCTCGGAATTGTTTGAGTGTCGGAAGTGCGGAACCTCAAGCGAGTTTCGTCTGAGGGTATTGGAGAAGAGAAAAACAAAATTTTACCTCTCTATTAAGCGGGTGAAAGCAGAAGGAACCTCGATAGCCTAGAAATGGCCCAACTCCATTGAGGATTAAAGTATGCATTTTAGGAAGAAAATGAAAGCGATTATCGATTATAATTTCCTCTTTATTGACCAGCACACGGGAAGATGACTGTTACATCTTCTCAAGAGAACAAGCAACATTAGGATGGAAAATTTCTGATTTGAAGGGCATAAATTCATCCATCCTTTACCCATCACATCTATTTAGAAGAGGAGTCGAGCTATTCGGCGCCCCGGTAGCGGAGTTGAACCCCCTGCGGGAAGTAGTTCGCATTGAAATTCATTACCATTATCAATGGTATCATTTTACCCCATTTACGCCCGGCCGCCGGGTGATCCGGCTTTCGGGTGGTGCCTAAGAAGTCGGGGTGTTGTTGTAAAGAATGAAAAGGTGAAGAAGTGTCTGCAGGCTAACTACGGAGTTGGAGGTGTGCGTGTTGACTATACGGAAGCTCAATGAGGTAACACGAAAAGACCACTTCGGGTGCCTTTTCAGCCCAATCCCAGCTCCTTGAAGATTCTCTGCGGACACCCATTCTATTGTTTTTGAATTGGGTATTCGGGATATTTCGAATAGAATTGCTCGGAAGATCGAGAAGGGCCGCTTTCCTTGTATCGTTGGCACGTATGCTTATAGGAGGATACCTTTAGTCTTTGCAACATGACCACTTTTGAGAGGTATACCCGCTTAGTATGTTCGGTGATGGTGGAGCGTATAATGGGTATACATGGATGAGTATCCTTCCTTATGCTTGTATATAGGCGTGAAGAATGCTTGATGATACGAAGCTATAATGCGGAGGTGCATAGAAAAGAATTTGGTGCTTAAGCGGAATGCCATTTTATGGTTAACGAGGAATTATCTTGGGGCACATTATTTCTAGCAGGGAATAGAAGTTGATAAAGCAAAGATCCAGACTTATTTCCAAGCGCCGGCCCAAACCAGTGTAAAAATGATTAGGCGATTCCTTGGTCATGCGAGCCCATGGGCGATTCATTAAAGACTTCTCGAAGATTGCTAAACCCACATGCCAGCTCCACAGAGAAAGATGCAAGTTTGTTTGGGAGAGAGAGCTACGAGAGAGCTTGAGAAATCATTTGACTCACGCCCCCGATAGTACGAGCACCCCAGAGACCCGACTTTACGCACTTAACGCCTTAACACCATATTGTATTTTCTTTTCTTTGGCGGGTTACCTTTTGAAGTAATGTGTGATCGCAGTGACCTTGCCTATGGGAGCGATCTTGGCCCAAGAAGATGGGAAACCTCATGTAGTCTATTATGCAAGCAAAACCTTGAATGAAGCACAAAGGAATTATACTACTACAGAGAAGGAATTGTTGGCAGTGGTATATGCTCTAGACAAATTTCGAGCATACTTTGTTAGATACGATATAGTCATTTCTGAACCATTAAAGCTTTAAAATACCTCGACCCGAACAAAATCTTGAAGCGAGCTCATCCAGATGGGGTTCTTCTACTTGATTTGGTTGCAAAATTAAAGACAAGAAGAGTAGAGAATGTGGTGGCAGATCATCTATCAAGGTTAACTATAGCCCATGACACTCGTAGCCCTCCGTCGATGATGAATTTCACGAGTCACGAGTAGCATTTGGAAAACTCCACAGTATGCTCACATTACTAATTTTCTCTCCACGGGAGAAACTCGGTGAGTGGAAGAGCGAGGATGTAAATGCTACTTCTTTTGCTAAGATCCATTCCCTATTCTTTTGGGAAGATCCCTTTTTGTTCAAGTATTGTGAGATCAAATAATCGGAAGTGCGTGCTGAGGAGAACAATTGGGAATCCTTAACGCTGTAAAAGAGTGCACGTGGTGGTCATTTGCTACCGAGCGGCAATGAAGGTGCTCCAATCAGGTTTTTACTGGCCTTCCTTATTCAATGAAGCACACCAAATGTGTCGTGCATGTGACAGATGCCAAAGACGGAAGTATATAATGCGTCATCATGATGCCTTTGAACCTGATTTTATTGATCAGTGTCGATGTGTGGGAGGCATCGATTAAGCGGGACCCTTTCCCACGTCATATGGTCATACATACATTTTGGTGGGAGTAGACTATGTCTCCTAGTGGGTTGAAGCAATCCCCTGCAAGACCAATGACAATAGGGTGGTAATTAAATTCTTGAAACCTAATATCTTTTCCAGGAGTTTGGGAATTAAAGCCATTATTAAGCGATGGAGGTTCTCATTTACCGCAACAAACCATTTAAAAACCTCATGGCTAAATGGTGTGACACACAAAGTGGCTACCCCTTACCATCCTCAAACAAGTGGTCAAATTAGAACTTGCAATGGGAGATCAAGACCTCTAATGAAGGTGGTAAACACCAACGAGGAAAGATTAGTTATCAAGTACGCCAGACCATTGTGGGCAAACTACAGGCCCGAACTGAGACAATCGTGGAATGTCCACTTATCGGTTGGTCTATGGTAAAGCATGTCACCTTCCAGTGGAGGTAATTACAAGCATGTTGGAAATCCAAGAAGCGGGCATGGACCTACATAGAGTAGGAGTTAAGAGATTCCTTGATCTCGATGAGTTGGAAGAAATCACAGATGATGCTACTTAGGTTGAGGATTGCAAAGGAAAAGGAAATCAAAAAAGATGGCATAGTCAAATGATAACCAAGAAGAATTTCAAAGAGGAGACCAAGTTCTTTTATCGACTCCAAACTCCATCTATTATTTCCAAGCAAGCTCGAATCCACACGATGGAAAGGTCATTCATTTATCAACGGGCATATCAATGGTTCAGTAGATCTAATCAATCCCGGATGATAACAAATGCGTTTTAAAGTCAAATGGACAGAGGGGTGAAACCCTGTGTGGTGCAACAACAACAGGGAGGAAATTCTACTTTGGACCCTCCACAAACCTACAATCCCACCATACTTAGGAAGTAGGTTAAATGTAATTCCATGCTCTACCACATGTCACAGCAGATATTAAAAATTTTGTTTTCCTCTACTTTTGCATATCACTTTTCTTTACCCATAGAGACAATTTTGTTTTCAATTGGACAATTGAATTGCTTCAGTGAACAGTCTGAATTCTTTATTGGACAGTGATCTGCACTAAATGGAAATTTACAAACCACATTTGTCACCTTTATGCTAGAACAAATTCCATGTTTGATATAATTTTGATGAGTTGAAGTTCAGCGTATAACCAGACATTCTCATAAGCTAATTCACTTTGCTACTGAGATTGTTTAATATTTCATGTTTATCTTTCCTTTACTTGTGACTTCAGCGAATGTTGGCAACCCATGATAGGTTTATTATTACCCACATTTGAAGAGACAGTGTGGTCTTTGAAAAGGAAAAGAAAGAAAAAAACAAAAGAAAGAAAAAAGAAAGAAAGAAAAGAAAAATAAAATTAGTGACACTTGCATGGAAACTGAGAACTTGAATGTGAGATTGTATGAAAAGCCTTTGGCCAGAACCTTTTCAACCTTAATTGGTTAGGAGTCATCGATTTAGTGTTAAGATTACATGGGTGGATAGGTAGGTTTGCTTGATTTGTAGGTGTGATTTCAAAGTCATCTGGAGTAGGGGTGACTGTGAGTTTGTGACAGTGATCCTTTTGGCTTGATGCCTAAGCTTTAATTAGTTTGGGGTCGTAGTTGCAGGACCCCGTTACGCGGACTTTGGTGAGTCGATTTTAAGCATTGCATCCTGCAATGTAGTTGAATAAAGAAAGAAAGCGTAACTATCATATCTGGGATTTGTTTCTGAAACAAGTATGCGATGCTAAGGTTAGGGGAGGGACAATTTTGCAAATTTGTGTGCCATGAAACCGATGCAAAGTTAAAATAAAGAACCATTAGACTTTGGTGGAAATTCAAGTTACGAGATCCTTACGAAATAATATGGCCTATAAATTGATCTTGTATGGTTTGGCTCTTTCATGCTCAGTTTTCAAATTAGATTATCAATTTTTCGTTTAAAGGTATTGTTTATTTGTATACTTCATCTTTTGAAAATAATAAGCTTTTTGAAAATCGTTTGTGCATATCCTTTTTGTTTTTGCATTGCTAAGGGACTAGCAACGTTTCGGTTAGGGTGTGATTAATTGCCGAAAGTGCTCATTTTGGACCCCATTTTAGATAGGTTTGGTACTTTGCGCACTAAATATTCAGTCTTAATTAAGTGTTGTCAGGTGTTCTTAGTATCACTTTATATCGTTTAGAGGTTATTTTAGTTGTTTCTGAAAAGTTTTCATGTCTTTGAGTTCAATATCGAGACATATGCTAAACCATGAAGAGATTGAACCCATTCATCGACCATCGAACATACCAAAATCAAAGAAAAGAATAGAAACAAAGTATTAAAAGTTAGTGCGTGCCTGGAGCGATGAGCGTGCGGTGAAGATGTAATTCGAGTTTCGCTGAATTAAAGAAATTTCGTGGGATTACGAAAATTCATAATCATAGCGAGTTTAGCAATCCTGCGAAATTATAATTAATAATATACATTCTAATCTGGTTCATTATCTTTAAATTTAGCTAAAAATTGTGAAATTTACCTTCAGCAATTGCAGTGCCTAGCAAAATTCTCTGTTCACTATCTACATGCAATTTCACTACCTAGCGAAATTTTAAATTGCCTAATGATGCTTTTCTCCTAACGAGTAGTTATTTTCTCCTTATCATCCTTTTGTAATTAATCTGAAGCAGACTTCATTTGGTGTATTACTTCCTTGTCCTTATTTTAGCCAAAATGTTAGGCTTTATTGTAGTTTCATGGGTGGCTAAACCCATAGTTTTGTGTAACCTAAAGCAAAGAAATTGGAGAATCTTTTGGCACATTTCCATTTTATGAAATATCTTCCACAGCTCGTTGGAGTTTGCTTTTCTGCCTCTTCTCTCTCTTTCTCTCGCACTAGGCTACCAAACAGCCCTCTTGAGGATGACAAGCTCCAAGAGATTCTTGTCTAAGCCTCTTTTCTTTGAAAGGAAGGTAGCTAGCTTAGTTTGTGGGGCGATTGCAGGTTGTCCTCATGTGTTGAATGCTCAGTGCTGTATTGTAAACCACGTCTTCTCAAATGGGGTTAAATATCATTTATTATACATTGTTTGTGATACTTGCCATGCTTTGGGATACGGTCTTATACTTATTGCTAGATGCCTTTGTAGTTTTAGATGGTGCACACGAGCCCACTTTGAAATGATGTTGAATGTTAGGGTTTCTAAACTGAAAGGGGCTGTGGTGCATATTGCCGTGTTGACTCAAAATAGGTGATTCTAGGAGTTAGGTTGCTAGTTAAGCAAGGGTCGGTTATGGCTTGGACTATGGTTGCTGTCTGTCTGGATAAACGACCCGAGGACACTTGTTGCCACATGTTATCAGGACAGTGACCCTAAATCTTCAAAGTTACCCTTTTCACACTTCACTTTCAGTTTTTACAGTTAATCAGTTTTCAAACTACTTACACTGTTTTTGAAACAAATCAAAAAATCCAAATAGAAAGCCTTATCTTTTCGTGATAAATCATTCACAGGATGCTCATCCCGTGTTAAAACCTAGACCGCTATACTGCGGTAAGCCCGACTCCCAGTGGCGGGAGGAATATAGGATATAAATTTTGTTGATTCCGCTCAACTACTGCTTCGAATCAATGATGAATGACAGCGACTATCTGATCACCCACACCATCAAGTGTCCCCGTGCACGTGCAGTACAATTGTCCATTACACTCTAAGTCTTACTTGATGTATGGACCTCTACATGGACACCCTATACCATACACTCCACGTGTACCATGGACACATGTCTGTACACAAAAGTCCATATATTCATTAAACATTAATATACATGTAGTCTCATATAGCATTTATCACATTCATTTCAACACATCCGACAGCGCCATGCGCATCAATTTATTTTCACCAGACAAGTAATGTCATACTCAAATCCCTAGGCAACATCATGGCGCATAATGCCTAATAAACTAGCCTACAACATGCCATGCAATAGCCAGCTATCATGAAAACACATCACAAACCCGATATGTTTCGGCGCACATGACATCCAAACATGACACCTCTTAACGATAAATGTCATTTCAATCAATCCACACAATTACATATTGTACTTTCATCAAGTCACTACCTAGGCAATGTGGCCACCTCATTTTCTAGGCTAATTCATGTGGCATATCATGCACCTAAGATAGCCAAACCTGCCATATAATGGCCTTAAGTATACAGCTCCACCTCACATCCACCTGACCAACAATTACTTTTACTTATTGTAACAATCAATTTTCAGCACAGTTTGACTCAATTGGCGTAGAAAATGTATGGTTAGATTCTGGACTCCGAGATCTTTCCATAGGAGTCAATAACCTCGCGGAGCTGGACGAGAAGTTCATAGTCGTCGAGTTAGAGGCCTCGTGTGAGCGGTAACTAACTTGAGCACCAGCGAGAGACCACCCTATTTTCATAAATTTCAGACTAGACCACAGGTTCAAAATTTATCCACCTATATGGATGGATTTTAGGTACCAAGACTCTATAGAGCGAAGAACACCCAAAAGCAGACTTTGAAGAAATTTATGGCCGTCAGAGTTGGAGGCCTCGTATGAGCAGTGGTAGGCGACAATGAAACCCACGAAATTGCTTTCGAAACCACTTTAAAGCTCCCCATACATGCTATTTTTCTACCCAAAGTCATCCGAAACAGCCTTTCACCGGCAACCGACCCATCACGAGATTCAGCCATAAACATGGCACAAAACCCGTCCCAAACTCAGCCCAAAAATCAACTTAACAAAAACAACTCCAAATCAGCAAAATACGATTTTTGTGTTTAGGAACACAATCCAAACAGCCCCTAGGGCTCAACCAAGACCAAAACAGCATTTAGATGAAATATAAACCCGAGTAGGAAGGTTCCCTACCTCTTGCGGAGAAGAACTTAAATCTTTTTGGAGTGAAGACACCGGGCCAGCCTTCCAGACTTAAGCAGATCTTCGATGAAAGGTCTTGATTTAGTGTCCATATATTTGCCCTCGGCGAGGTACTAGGACTTTAAGTCTTGGCGATGGAAACCGGGAGCCACCGATCATGTAAATCTCTTGAGGGGGGAGGGGAGAGGGGAGGGAGGGGGGGGAGGGGGGAGAGGTACGAGCTTCTCTACTACAGTTTTACTATTCTCCAAACTCGAAATCTTGATTGAAGCTACGTGATGCTTGGTACCGCGTAGCCCTACGTCGAGTAGATGAACTTTAAATCTTGGCTCGTGGATTCAGCCACCCGATCTCAGTGATCGGCCCAAAGAGAAAGGAAGGGTTTCTTGCGTTTCTCTCTCTAACTCATGCCTTTTCACTCCTTTTGTGGTTCCAAAAAAAGGAGAAAATCATCTTACCATATAACCTTTTAAGTTTGAGAATTTTGGACAGGCCCACTTAGTGCCATGTGTCACGACTCGAGATAAAACAATTTATTTATTTTTAGTTCAATTTATTTCGTGAACTTAACTCAAGTCAATTCCTAACTCTCGAAGTTTTTAAGAAAATCTCGTTCTAGAATTACTAGATACCTATTAAAAATTCACGTGATTTCCACTACCTGCAATTTAGCGAGCTTTCTAGTCAGTCGTTTTTGTCAGAGACCAGGATATTGATCTAGTCGTTATGTCATCAAGGCTTTGAAATTATCTGGCTTCCTAAGCCATTTCAACAATTTATTATTCATGTTTTCTTTTAGAAAATTTTATTCGGGTTTTACAACATGGATCACTACTAGCAACTTAGGGTGGGCAGTGGCTGAAGGTAATGAACATGAGTTGTCACATTGATGCGTGAGAGAATTAGTAATACTAGGGCAACAACGATAGAGGCTAAATTAAAGAAAGATCAGATCGGAGGAGGCGCCCCGAATCGAAGCGGTGTGTGATAAAGTAAGGAAGAAAGGCCAGAAGCGAAGGCGGATGGGCCACCGCTGCAATTCCATATCCTCAGCGTTTTACAAGAAGGGTAAGTTAGAATCAGTTACGCAAAGTTTCTTGATATCTTCCAAGAAACTACATCATCCACTACCCTTTATGGATGCGTGGAGAACATGCGGGATTACGTGAAGTTCTTAAGAAAAAATCTTGCCGGCAGAAGAGACTTTGAGGAGCCTGGGACCATCGCCTTAACCGAGGAATGCAACGCAATCCTGCCAAAGAAGCTCCCCTCAAAACTTCAAGGTTCGGGAAGCTTTGCTATACCATTCTCTATAGGAAACCGGGTGTTAGGAAAAGCCCTTTGTGACTTGGGAGCAAGCATCGACGTCTTGCTCGATATTTAAAAGTAAAGTTAGAGGAACCAAAATTGACTACAATCAATCTGCAACTGGCTGACAAGTCTTACCAACACCCTCAGGGCATAATTGAAAATGTCCTAGTAAAGTACGGTAAGAATTCATCTTTCCTACGACTTCATCATCTTAGACTGAAGGGATGACCAGTTCCATCATGCCGTGACCACTTTTATGGAAGCTCAAATCAATGTAAGAGGGTGAAGAACGAAACCAAGTCAAGGAGATGAAGTCACTTCCGTTTAATTCTGAAGTAGCGAAACACCGGTGATGATCTGTGAGACATCAGATTGCATAAAAGAGGATCTTGCGAGGCTTCGATAACGCGTTATATTTATTGTTGCCGCGAGAAGAGCCCGAGAGATTGAGAGGCATGGAAGCCACAATGTTTATCTGCGCAGCGATTGTTTTTGAGCACTATGGGATGTGTTAGCATTCCCGATTAATACGCTAAAATCCAACATTGGGGATCTGAAGTGGTAACGACGTTAAAACCTCGCTTCTTAGGAAAGCCGACCAGTATTTTTAGATCCCTTCTCCTTTAGACTTGCATTATTTTGATCTTTTAATTCTCTTGATTTGTACCAGTTTTGGACTTCCTACTTGCATACATTTCTTAATATCTTATTTGCATTAGTTTTTCGAGCTGCTTGAAGGTGGTGCGAAATAACATCCTAAAGTTGCATGTTCATTCACGGTGTAGAGAGGACTAAATTCGTGTTTAAAGAAAGAAAAATTGGGACCATAATTTTTGTTGGCGTGAATCAGATCTCTATCCTCATGTATATCTGGCTCTGGGCGGTCATCAACACTGGTGCGTAGCGGCTGGAACCTGCGCATTGCGTCTTCCTTCCTCACACTTTAGGGTCTGAAGGCCGGCGTAGAGCCTTACATTGCTAGCCACATCTTGGTGTCAGTGACGCCACAAATTTTTAAATGTATTATCGATGGATTTTCATCCCCCCCCCAAATGAAATTTTGTTGCCACTCCTCTTCCTCTCTCTTGTTTTGTTGTTTGGATCTAGGCCCTAAATGGAGCCATATGTGGTTCCCTGGAGGCTGACCTGACCAAAGATATGGTCATCCCTAAAGTATCTTCCACCCCCTGAATGTCCACACAAGTTCTGTTTCTAAAGACAGTGAAGATGAGGGATTTGGTGCCAGGCCATCAACGGTTACCTGTTGGATGGCAGCGAGTGATCTTGAGCCACAATTTACTACAGTTATAGCAGTGCAGGCTTGCCAGGGCGGGAGGGCATGTGGATCGCCAGCCTGGGTGATTTACCTGGTACACCGGATCGCCATACGCATTATTGCGCGTTAAAAATATAATTTTTGTGGCAAAAAGCAGGCCTACCACATCTTATCACGATTGAAGGACAGGCGATCCTCATATACACCGCGGCCAAGGGTTTCGGTTTGATATCGGGCATGTCGCCAGCTGAAAGGTGGGGTCCAGTGACCTCAGGAGATAAGCTTTGAGAGACCACAAATCACCCTCCTCATTCTTTCGACGATTATCTCCCGAATTAGTGAGGTCGATGTTGGACTCTAAGGCGAGTTACTGCGGCCTACCCATACCACTGCCTAAGGCGAAGTTCGGGAGCTCAAGTTCCAAATAGGAGACCGATGTTAATCTGGCCCACTTAGTACAGGCGACCATACTCCACCAGATTCCAACTCGGTTCCACAGCGGACGGATTCATGCGTTTCTTGTTGCCTTGGGGATGGAGTCTCGAAGCACCGTGTTGCCTTGAGTCTGGACATGGACGCCATCAAGGTCGAGATGGCATCATTCCACTCGGCCCGGGACCGTGTCATACGGCCAGTTAGCTCGGCTCCTCTCTTTTCACACACGCCACGCCACCACAGTTCACGATGATTCTCTACGGACGTATCTCTATGCCTTTATTTTCTTCACATCATTGAGGACATATCGATTCAGTTGAAGTGTATGTGTGATTATCTGGGTTAGCTTGGGTATTATTTTTTTTATCTTTGCATGTTTAGGCTTGTTTTAGTTTACTTTTTGTCAATTTAGTTATTATATTTTTAGCATGTTTAAAAACCAGCCATGTTCACTATCTTTTAAACATGTTTGCATTTTATTAGTATTACTTAATTTTGTTGGTTTTAGACATTAATTATTAATTTGTTCTCAATGTAGTTTGATATGGATTAGGAAAAGGAAAGTCATAATGTCCTTGAGCTTTTTGTGTTTGATGAAATAGGAACTCCGAGGTTGTTTGACAATCAGGAGACTGCATTTTATGAATTAAAGAATAAACTTCATGTCCCAGTTTTGCCTTACCCCAGATCTCAAAGTATTTTAAGTAAGTATGTTGCATACACACATTGATCTTGAGGATGTATATGACTCAGACTCATCAATACAAGAGTTCTCTGAACCTGGAAGGTTTAACACACAATAAACTGGACCATCTCTTGAAAGGGACACCTTTGAGCCCACATGAATTTAAAAAAGAAAAAAAAGAAAAAAAAAAAAAAGAAATAAATAATAAAAGCATAGTTTGGGACAGCTTAAGTGGATCATCATTAGAATCCAACATAGTCAGAGGCTTTTCAGCCCGAATTCCTGACAGCCAGACATTGGCTTACCTACACTTCATGGGACGGAGGATGGATGTTTCTGCAATCAGATTTCAGTTTAGTTAGTGTTGGGGTGAAGTTCGAGGCAGATACCCATGCCCCTTAACTTGACTGGTGGGAGTCTGAAGTGGATCAAACTAGCCTCTGAGGACCCTCACCTAAAACTTTTTGAAAAATTTTCATTGCTCTTTAGGATTTTGTCTTAAGTTAATCCCATATAGGATTAGTTAGCAGAATAAGTCTCAAGATTAGTCGTTCTGTTCACTTTTGTATTTAAGTCGTTTCCAAATAATGAGTGAAAATAAAGTTTGTGAAGAGATATTGGTGGGCTCTCATTACTGGAAAATCAGCTCAGCCCCTTAGACTCCTTGGGAAGGGTATTGACATTCAAAAGTTGACTGCACAGTCCATTACAGTTAACGATGATTTGAAAGTTAGACAAACTGGGCTAGTCCTTGGATCTTTTAAACAGGTTCATGTTCGACCCATGCTTGCTAGTATCGCGTCACTAAGACCCACCGCGTGTTGATGTGGATTCGCGCCCATTCTTGCATGCTTTGGTTAAGTCTGTTCTTGCTTGGGACCGTAAACTATGTTGATTATTTGGATTGATTGATCTTATCGTTCATTCAAATTTATGTGTTTTTATATTTCAAATTCATGATTCATTCATATTACTAATATTGCGCTGTCACTTTCTAATGTTTTATCATTGAAGGACAGAGTCCTTGGAATAAAATGAAGCTAAATAATACCTCAAGAAAGAACCAAAATTAAGGCTGCAATGAAGTGCGGTGGAGCCTCGGGTCACGTAGTAGTGGGAACTTCACGTTAGGCATAGCGCTTCCACGGCGTGAACCGAGTTGCAGTTCGGAGGCCTTGAGTGCGGTGAAGCTGGCCTCCTTCGTTAATGGCGTAGGAAGTCCTCTTTTCCAGACGTGAGAGTTAAAATTCTGATTTTCTAGGCCATTGATGGGCTTGGATCCCAAGATATAAAAGGGAAGCAATTTCGAGGTAAGAGGGGGGATTAAGAGTAGTAGACCACGAGGAGAGACGGATATAGGGCCAGAAGATGGGACTTGGCGAATTAAATCGATTTTTAGTATTTCTTTTCACAGTTAGGTTTGATCTTGTCACTGAGTTTGTAATAAAATCACTATGAACCTTTCTCTAGGGTTTATCGGCCTAACCTTTCAGTGGATTAGTGACTAATTGTGGTTTATTTAATATTGATTTAGATTTCTTTGCTTGCACTCTAGTTGTCACATGTTATTATTTGGCCAATTGGCATGTTAATGCTAAGTCGTCTCGAGAGAAGATGACTCGTAGGGACATGAGTAAGCAACCTTGGTGATCATTCAGGGAGATAAATATCCAGCATTAGAGTTTTCACGATTCGTGCATCTCGGGTCGAGGGTCAGCTGGGATGATACACTACTAGCGAGATAGAAGGCTATCTAGGAGAGAATATCTTAGCAGACACGATCAACCCCGCTAACATAAATCCCATAACTTAGAATGTCAATCATCGCTATCTAGGTTAAAATCCAACCTTGGTGTAAGTGACAATGAAACCACAAGATTTTCTCATCAACACCTAAATGAATTTTTAATGAAACCAAACTTTCTTTAAATAAGTTAATTTAGTCATAATTCGCTATAAGGACTGAATCTAAATATTATCTAAATCTTAAACCCGATGTCTGACAACATGCTTCTCTTCACTGGAAGACACTTGGCCCTATTCAACACGCTTCTCTTATTTGTGGGAAGACACTTGACTGTACCCCTAAATGAACTAGGCGCGTGTACTTGCCTTGCCTTGGATCTGCATTTTACCAACTTTTACACACACTTTGGGCTGTTCAAATTACATGTCGAACAGATGTGCATAGATCAGTATAATTCTTTGAGCAGATTTTTGAATTACGCGGGAACATGAAACCAGGCTAACACGGCGGCCCCCTGAGCTGGCGGAATACTTTTATGGGTGTCGGTCATTGCCAGCATTTAGTATAATCCTCCTAATTATAATTGTAGCGCCCAAACCCGAAGTCCGTTGACTACCATGACCAGATACTTGTGAATGTCGGGTAACTTAAAAGCCTTATTCAAGTAGACAAAGTCTCCTTTATCTGGGAGCTCTACCCCCAAATACAAACATGTGACTTGAATTCAATATAATCAATATAATTTCAAATATAAGCCATGAACCATATATAATATGTCAAAAATACACTAACTATGTATGATTTCAGATTTTAATAATTTACTCTTCTGTATATATTAAAGTTTAAAGCATTCTAATACATGTATCCAACTACAAAACCAAAGCCATGGCTTGACTTTCTTTAAATCGGTCTCTAAAGTAGTATTTAGAGCTGTGCGTGGTGAGCATCACCGATAGTGGAATCCTAAATGGGTTGCTCACACTAAGTATATCTGGAAATGATTCTGTAAACACATTCAAAAATGGAAATTTGGCAGTCTACTTGAATCTCTGACAATATCTGTCCGGAGTCCTCAGGCTCCCTCACACTTGCCTAAACCATGTAGAAACATGATTTTCAAAACAAGGTATTTGTTTTTAATTATGGACAACCCTCCGATGCTATAAAGTAGTGGATGATCCTATGAAATCTAATTGGTGTTGGGCCTCAGTGTATATGATTGGTGGGGCGCTCAGAGCGATTGATATCTTATCTGGACTACCCTTCGATATTACAGCATGATGGACGCATAGAATGAATTATCATTGTTATTTCAGCCCTCAGGAAACAATTCTCTCAATGAAACCTGTCTAAACTTTCATCCTATTGCTTTAGGGTGCCTAGTGCATATAGAATGTGATGCCAATTCCAGTACAATTTTTCCATAACAATGCAAACCATATATAACATGATATACATTTTATTGTCACAAACATGTTATGGAATTTCTGATCATTCACATAAAGAATTAGCCTGTGGGCTAATTAACAACCTTGTTGGTGATGTTTTTTTTGTGTGGAGGGGAGGGGGGAAGAACATTCGATTTGGACTACTCATTCAAACACATTTTCTATCTGAAATTGTTTAGTAAGACTTATTCATGTGAGCGTTTGACATAGTTCTTTTGTTCACGGCCACTACCTACATCGGTTCTCTTGTGGACCAGTTCCCTGCCATTTCCGGCCTCCTTTACACATCAAACATGATTTATGGAATGTTTTACCATTGAAGGCACCCAAAGGCATTTCTGAGTCACGGGCCCATTCGATGAACTCTGAAAATTTCAATACGTTGATCCAGTTTTCTTGGCGATTAACGATAAGGCCTCAAATCACCCGAATCATCAATCAAAACACTTAAATCAGACAAACTAGTAGGATAAATCCTCAGTTTGCAAACTCCTTAAACCATTTAATGACGACTTTTATTGCGTCAGAATGAATTTGGCGTTGAGATCTTCCCCAAATCTTGGAGAAAGTTATCTCTCTCTAGAAAACCCAAACCCTCAGCTTTGCACTCCTGTCTAGTTTTTCGGTCAGCCTACGCCTCTCTTTCTTGAGAGGAAGATAAGCGTGGCTATTTTGTCATTTTGGCTCATTAACATTCCACAAATTCCCGTCTATGTCCCTAAGCTTTGATTTTAGACATTTACTTAAACTATAAAGGCGTTCATTTCATGTTATCCCTCTTGACATATCACATGGGTACATGTTATCAGGTGACTTTATGTGTATGTCGTTTCTGGCACGATACTCGATGCCTCGAAAAGCGTGCAAATTAGATTATCTGAATTCAGGCAAATTTAGGCATCTTAACTCAGTTATGAGACAGACTAACGGTGAAATCGTTTCATCATCAAGATCTGAGAATAAATTTTTGGATTTTGGGCCAGGTGATTTCCTACCCTTTCCAAAAAATTGCAAATTTCTAGCGATCTTACATCAATGAACATATGATCGTAGGGTTAAATAGAGCCCATCAAATGTTGTGTAGTATGAAAAACCGCGAGATGGCTCTATGATAAGATGTGTTGCCTAATTTAGAAGAAGCTATATAATTGGAATTATCCGGATCGGCTTGTAGGTGTATGGAATATTAGCCAGTGTACCATAGTGGATGCCAGTGACATTGGTAGAATCATGCTGAATCTTTGGTGCAGCGCCCGTGCGGGCGTCAGAAATGTTCTAGGAACTGATCTAGCTGGTTTTGCCTCCTACCTGCCTCTCTCCTTGCCTTGCGGGATGCACCACTAACGACAACCATTTGGCGGG
This sequence comes from Tetrastigma voinierianum, assembly GCA_016808115.1. Taxonomy (NCBI): domain Eukaryota; kingdom Viridiplantae; phylum Streptophyta; class Magnoliopsida; order Vitales; family Vitaceae; genus Tetrastigma; species Tetrastigma voinierianum. The sequence goes on along the minus strand of JAEQBH010007810.1, from coordinate 92,327 downwards.
GTGATTTAAAAATTTGTTGGATTCTGGGAAAATATCTAATCGGTGGAACATAAATCTGCAGTAGATTTAAAATTTTTATCCCTTGACATAGAGATCACATGCGTTCTGCATAAAGCCCCGAAGGGTATGAAACTTACCTCTTGCCAGGTCGATTCGTCAAACCTTCAAAAATCTGCGTCTTAGTTTGTCGGATCTTCAAAGTCTTTATTCTTTGGCGACTTACACAAGTATCACACACGAACAAATAATAAGCAGTCTTGTTGAATGCCTTAGTTAAAGTTAAGTCATATCAAAAAGCGAAATTAGGGTTTTCTTTTCTTTCTCTCTATTTGGTTGTTTCTCGAATTAAAAATGACTACTCTAAATATATATATATATATATAAGTCTACATGGGGTTTAAAGTCAAAAATGAATTTATATTATTATAACATTAAAACTCTTAATATGTGATTTGAATTCACAAAGACATAAGCCGTTTCTTGAGTTAACTCTCAAAATTGATTTAAATAGCAATAATTTATTATTTATATAGCTTGAAATAATCATCATTTTTAAATTACTCAGAAGTGAAAACCTGTGATTATTATTAGATTTCTTAATATAGACCTGTGGGTTCGATTAACATTGGCGGTGGGCCCTAAATACATTTTGATCTACAAGTCATAAAGCCTCTGTAGAACTATGACTACCCAAGTTAAATAGAAAGCTCATGATGCGAAACATTATAATATAGCTAATGACATAATCCTTTTATATGATATCATTAAAGATATAAGGCATGGACAAAGTCGACCTTATAATAGTTCTATCTTTGATTATAACCAATTAGGCCCGACTAAACAAATGACATTTGATCTCCATCCAAATTCATTGTAGACCACGACAACCATTCTCAGTCTCAATTGTCGAGGACCAGATATCTCTCTTATAATAAGAGGACAAATTCCACAATCACTCATATCTCGCTCACATAATTATTGTGTTCAAAAGTACTCATATAGTCATCGATTAAAAGACAGCGTTTTGATTATATCAAACACCACAATATTCCTTATGTTGAGAACACATAGATCTCAGGTCAAAGGATTTAATGACCTGACACTTAAATTAACATGAAGCTTTTTGATCATGTATTAATCTCGAGGCAGTGCATGATATTTGTTCTCTTTCAAACAGATATAAATTTGATTTGTATCTCATACACATATTCATCCCATGAATATCAATCAAACTTTATGCCTTAATTCATTGTTATTCCCATAACCAATAGCAGATTAGGGACATTTAAATAATTAATAATATTATTCAAAGGACATTATATATAATAAACATGCAAATCATCGTAATAATTAATTCTCATAAATAGTCAAAATACCATGTCCATACGATAGACCTAGAACACTATTTACTAAAGGCTGTTCTTAGCGATTTGGCCTTTGTGCTCTCCTGAGCGTTCTTTGCCAGTGAGAGACTCAAAGATGGGAGGCGCCTGGGACAAGTCATCATGCCTTGCTGGAATTGTTGACACAGTAAAGGATGATGGGCTCTTCCCTCTTATTGCAAGCAATTGGATACTACAACCAGTCGCTATCTCGAACATCTTTTCCAAGATGTTAGCTTTTTTCTATCTAGGCCCACAACTTGTCATTCTCACTATTTGTAGGCATTCGACATGACCTTACAAGCTCCTTCATTTTCTTGCTTCTATCTCTTGTTTCTTCTGTCCTCATGGCGTGATAAAGGAATTGATCTTTTGGCGATTGGTTCTGTCAGTTGCTTGACATTGCGGCGCCTCGAGCGAATTAGGCGTGGAAGGGGAATCGTGAGTTCCAGGGAAGGAAGGGCTGGTGACAGTCGTGATCAAGCCCTTATGCTTTGTAGATGAGACTTTATGTTTGGGTCCCATAGGTGGTGCTAATTGTAAGAACCTTGATCGTTGGAACTCGAGCGCCATTTCGCCAATGTGAACGCAAAAGGTGTTCAGCGCGGTGTGGTGGCCACACTCTCGATGAATTAAGTCGCCTCAGATGGAAAATAGGAAAGTTCACACAGTTGGAATTGTCTCTTCCTTTACCTCGTGGGGGATCTTCCTAAATCTTCGCTTTATTTTGGGGATAAAATATGTTTTTCCTTATCGATGATTAACCTTCCGAGAAATAAGGAATTTGGAAACTGGGTCATCCGTTGATAAATATCTCTTTTATGTATTTTTCGCCTTCCCATGCCTTGCTCCATAGCCGAACTTCCATATCACGATTTTAGAATGGTAGAGGACTTAAATCTGGCCAGAATTTACCTTCTTAGTAAGTCTTTGAGAAGACACCCTGGTTTTCTCAGACGGTCTTTAAGACTTTCCTATCTGGATAACATCCGTCTGGTTTTAATATGATAAGCGGGCTTGGACCGTTCCACAACACAGGCCAAGTGGACCCTGGGCCCATTAAGTAATGAGCCTAAAGATCATGAGTACTCATAGAATAATATCTGGGTTGATTCAATTTATAGATAATAATCGATTGCAATAAGTTACAAATCGATTAAATTTGGTATAGTTTAAAAACCAAATAAAATTAAATTATAATCTACTAATTTTCAAAATTATTATTAAAAATATAAAAATAAAACTAATATATTTAATATTATCCAAAAATATCCATTTCTAACTTTTTATTAATAAATTTTAAAATAACTATTATCAAAATAATTATAAAATGAAATAAATTAATTTTATTCTTCAATAAATAATTTTGTAGAAAATGAAAAAAGACAATTATAAATAAAAATATATATGGAAAAAATTACTTTCCACCTTCACCCGCAGTTGTCACCTTGAACATGAATAAGACAAAGTCATAGAAAAGTTTATAGAGTTTTCAAATCATTAAAATAACCTAAGATTTTTACTTTTCTTTCTTATTGAACGCAACTAGGATATATTTGTCTTACAATGTTAGTTTGAATTATTAAATATAATATAGTTCATTATCCCAAAAAAAAAAATTTTCCTTACCAAACTTGAAAAGCCATACAATCATTTAATTACATGGAAAGATTTACTTGATATATTTATATATCTACTCTTGGTCTTGTGTTTGAGGTCCTATAAACATGTGCAAGGTAGAGTACGTAACATTGTCTTTGTGACCCCCAAATCCGAGGTGTTCGTTGACAACCAGTCAACATGCGGAATACTCGTGGATGTCGGGTAACCCGACACCACTCATGAAAATTAAAGTCTCAGCACATGCGAGTCACCAGTACAACCTATCTAACATCAATATCATGGACATGTACATGGTAAAAGCGTAGGCCCATACATCAATGCTATTAAAAATACACCAACTGCCATAGTTCAAGAGGATTAATAATCACTCTTAATTCAACATATAACAAAATTACAACATTTTAATACATGTTATCTGCAACAATATAAAGCCATAAGTCGGCTTTCTTTACCGACGACCTCTAATGAGTGTCGCCTTCCCGATCTCGCTCCTGTACGAAATGGCGATTCTCGGCGAAATTGACAAAGCCCGATGAGATAATTTCCTCGCGGTCCTCCACCTAAGTGCACATGCATATGAACAATCACATTCAATGATTTCATGAACCTACTCGAATGTCTACATGACTAATCCATGTCGAGCCCTCACCAACTCCTCACATATGCCTAAGCGAATCTGTGATAAAAATATCCAGTTTTCAAAACCATAAAGCTTTTGTTCTGAAACTCTTTCTACGAGTGGTAAATACATTGGACTACCCTTTGGAGCAAATTGTTGGATATTTCTACGAAGCGGTCATAGTCCCTCATCCGAAGTAATCATTGGAGCCTCGAGCAATTCTTCGGAGAAAATCTTCCTTGAAATTCCTTTCACAAACATTTTCATTTTTGTTTCATTTCATGTCACGCACTCACTCCTAATATTCTAGGGTGCCCCGGTGCATATGGAATGCATGATGCGATCCCAAACATTCCTATGCTAATATATTCACATGCATATATATTAACATAATTAAATCACATAAATCATGTTATGAGAATTCCACCATCATGGGCTAATTAACAAACACAAGCAATTCATTTTGAATCACTTAACAAAACACATTTTCACCAAAAATTTAGCGCGATGACTATTCCTTGAGCAGGTGACCCTCACAGTTCTCTGTTCACAACCACTAAATAAGGGCGTTTTCTCCACTCGGTTCAAGCTTTTGGGGCAAGATTCTGGCAAAACAAGCCTCGAACATTCCTAACCGTATTACATGGCTCTTAGCCAAGGTGCTAAGTAGGAAAAGATCCTACCTCTTGGGTTAATAGGAACTCCACGAATCGAGTGTCCACGTGTAGCCCTCGCCGCATAGATCGACTTTGCTTCTTGTTCCGTCGAGAACCGACGATCCGAATGGCCGCAAATCTAGAGAGAAGGAGCACACTCTCTCTCTAGAATGAAATCCAGCAACCTACTGCATCTAATTCACGTTTTGGCCTTCAAATGGGAAGATGACAGCATTCTGTCTTTGTGCAATATCATTAACAATTCAATTAATTCTCAATGTCTTCTTCTAGATTTTGACGCGGCAATTTATCTAGGTCGCTATTTCCATCCTCTTTCTATACTACAGCATAGCTGTCACATGGGTACATGTAGTAGGTGACTTTTTTCACATCACATGTCTCTCAAATCCGTTTTACGGCACCTGACACTCGATGCCTCGAAAAACGTGAAATTCCGACTGTCTTGGAATTCGATGAAATTTGACGTGGTAACTAGATTTCTCGAGACGATTCCAACGGTGAAATTCGTTTTGTCATCCGAGATCTAGAAAATTTTTAGGTTTTGACAGAAATTACAATTTTACCCTTTTTCCAAAAATTTGAATTTTCTCGGGTCTTACAGTCTTGATCAATTCAATGCATGTGTGACTTGGTCTTATAGGTTGTCCATATAAGTTTTAGTGATATCAATTCAATCCTCTAGTAATGAGTAAGTGCATAGGTCCTTCTTTCCCTTGGCGACATCTAATAGGCAGCGTTACCTTCCGTTGGAGGGCCAAACAAAATAAAATCACGATAGCAAACTACTCGAAGAATTTGATCATCCAAACGCCGGCTAGTCTCCACGCAGCAGTGTCTTAAATCGATTCAATTTTAGGTAGATATCATTATCACTTTTGACCCCTTACTTTTTACAGTAGAATCCACTCGCCAGTTCAATCCATGCATCAAATTCAAAATTGTAGTTGGACTGTTGGGTGGGTGAGTGCAATTTTCAAGCGATTAATGCTATCATAATTTAAAACAAACTAATGGAAAATTTTCCAAATTTGGGTGTAGGAATGTCTAATAACTTTATACCTTTTTATTTCTCATTTCCTCCTAATAGTATGCCTCGTTAGTTTGTGTCGTAGAATTGCTTTGCCTCTTCTACTAGCGTGAGCTCAGCACTATTGAAAACTGATTCAAAGTTCGTCTCTCAATACTCCTATTAGTTAGGAAAATCTTTATTTATTTGTTATTTAATTATGAATTGGGATAGTCACGTTTATTTGAAGTTTTATCTGTGTGATAAATGTGAAGAATTAGTTGTAAATGAGATAATAAGTGAATCAAATTAGTTTTTATCTCTAATTTTTATTTATCTCTTATAAACCTATTTATAGGCATTTTTAATGTTTGGAAATCAAATGAGAGTTTGTACATTTTTTCTACTTTTATGTTATTTCTCTTATCTTAAAATTCCAACATGGTATCAAAGCAAATTCCAACATGGTATCAAAGCATATAGGTGAGTGAGTGATTCTAATGGCAGCGAATAATTATTCCGCTCCATCTAAAAGGTCTCTTCCATCAAATTCAACACTAACGCAACTGAAAAAGTATGAAGAAAGATTGTTGGAACAAGCAAATGTGGTAAAAGAGGTTGAAGAAACTCTATTCTGAATTATTTGGTGAGAAGTGCATCAAGAAGAATTTTTAGAGAGAAATGCTCTAATGCCAAGTAAAGGTTGATGATAGAGTGCGTCAATGACATGATGAGAAGTGCATCATGATGTGAAGAGGTGAAGAGAAGTGCTTTACAAATTTGAAAATGTGGAGAGAAATGCTCCATGAAAATTAAAAATTTATGCAACTTTGAATCAAAGGGAGTATTAAAAGACTGATTCAAAGTTTGTCTCTCAATAGTTCCTATTAGTTAGGAAAGTTTTTATTTTATTTATTTATTTAATTGTGAGTGGGGGAGTTATGTTTGTTTGAGAGTTTTTAGCTAATGTGATGTGGAGAGTTACTGGTGAATGCAATAATAAGTGGATAAAATTAATTTTTATCTTTAGTTTTTATTTATCTCAAGTAGCCTATTTATAGTCACTTTGAATGTTTGGAAATCAAATGAGGGTTTGTAAGTTTTTTTCGACTTCTATTTTATTTCTCTCATCTTAAAATTCCAACGAGCACAGGGTAACACTGTAACACGAAAATCATCAATTTATCGGCAAAGTCACACTGATATGCAATGCAATAAAGATGTTTCTTCTTGACTTGTTTGAATCCTTATGCTCCAGCCCAGCCACAGCTCAGCCTGCACGACACCATGATCACTCCCGAGCCAGCTCACCAGAGATGGTGAGCTTCCTCTCTCGCAGTCAAATTCTCTCTTGGCTAGCCGGTCCACAGAATTCTACACTCCGTTGTACTGGAGTTTGGTACTACATTACTAATAAGCTTGCTGTTTGGGAACTCAACGAAACCATCCACATTAGCGATACACTCGGGAGTTCTCTCACCACACTTGTGGAAACCTCATACGCACCCGGGAAACGCTAGTACTCATGTATGGTCCACAAACCTTTCCATCTCGACACTGAAGCAGACTTCTAGCGCTACTGTGGCTTAGCTGTTAGATACCGGAAACCTAGTGTTGATGACCTAAAATGATGACAAGTGGGTTGTGTGGCAAGGCTTTGATTTTCCCACGGATACTCAAATTCCTTACATGAAAATTGGACTGGATCGAAAAAATGGTTTCAACAGGTTCCTAATAACTTCTTGGGTCTGAGCCGACCAGGGAACCGAGACATGCTGGTGGCCAGAGCTAACGATCCCCTCGAGCATTTTTATACCGGGGTTCTCGGCTATGGAGGCAAGTCTTTGACAGTCACGCATTTTTAGCGGTGTACGGCAATGATTTATAAGTTCATATACACTTCTATGTTTTGAACAATCAAGATGAAATCTGTATTATGTTACAATGATGGTGACAGCGTCGATTCTCTCACGAGGATGGCTGACCCGCAAACGGTTATATCTAGCGGGCCGCGTGGCTTGAATCGCGAGGGGAAATGGTCAATCTTCATCCACAGTCCCAAATGTCACACCCTCACATGACCCTCTTGATCATATGGAGGCATGAGGGCTTATATAGGGAGGTGGGAAGATTCTAGAGACTTGGAGAGACCTCCCTTTGCTAGAAATATGTGGAAGGTTCTAGAAGACTCCGGAGTGCACACTTGTGTGGAAGGGTATGGAAGGAAGGAGATCATCCTAGGTTCTTCTAGAGACTTCTTGTACATATGTGTACATAGTAGAATCTTCTAGAATTTCTGAGTTTTATTAGAACCTTCAAGGTTCTACACACCCATAATTGGCTATAAAAGGAGGTGGTGGCCTCATTTGCAAACATCGAGCCAAGAGCTCTCAAAGCATTGTAAAGCATTCTCTCTTCAATAAGAGCTTTCTTCTTTCAAGCGTTCTCTCGAAGTTCTCTCTTCGCTTCCGAAGCCAAACAGGTAGGCAGGGATAGTAAACAAGGCAATCAGGAGTTGACTTGTAACTGATAGAAAGGGCGAGGATTGTCTAAGTACCTTGCACAGAGGAGCAGCAAGGAAACTAAGTCCGTGACCAGTTGGTATCGAGCTTGGTTTGCGACGTGTAGAATTACTTGGAGGATACAATGTAGAGGCTCTCTGTGCCATAGAAGGATTGCCGAGCAAGTCAGGGAAGGGACCTTGACCCTCCCCCGCTAAGGAAGAGGGGAAAGAAGGGCAAGTCTATTGATCCTCTCACAAGCTTGGATAGTGGTGTGCGGTTTGGAGATCAGCGATGGCGGACACCAAGGAGGTGGACATCAGGCCAGAGCATGGAGAAGGCTAGTGGAGGATCCTCAAAGGTGCGGATCTAAGACCGAGAGGGCATGCATGGCTCGCAGTCTGGGAGCGGTGTCGCACGAGGAGTTCATGAGGGGTCTAGACATGCTGTGGCTTAGAGTCCAGGGTGGAGTCTTGACTAAGCACGAAAGAGGCTAAAGGCAAAGGTGGCAATTTATGACGGCGTTATCATTTCGGGTTATAACCACCCATGGGCGTAAGGTGGAGGTGCGAGAAGCCACACCTTCAACGGGAAAGGGATGCAGGAAGCGATAACTACACCGCTGGCACATGGAAAGATATTTTGAGGCAATAGCGCTAGCCTGACGGGGCTACTAGGTACGCGCATTGCTCTACATCTCATAGATAATGCTCTATGGTGTGAAGGTTTATGGATATAGAAAAGGGTTCATGCACCATGAACACGTAGTGATTTCAAGAGAAATCAAAAGCAATTACAGGATGGATATGGCGCGTGAAAGATCGAGGCATCTCGGGCGCTCACGGATCGATCATGACTATGTCGAGTTCTCTTCCACAATGCTTGAAACCCGATATGATAAAGTATTTCTCTTCAACTTCTATGGAGAACCTACAAAGTGAGAGTGGCAGTTAGGGGCGTGGTGTCGAACCTAGCCACGATAGCATGGCGATGGCGAGTCTCATGGATTTTGAAAGGAGATTCGTCTCGATCCAGAGACACCTTTAGAGTATGCATATAAAGGTAGAGTAGGGGCTACAAAGCTACAACACTAAGGAAGGATCGGTGCGGCCTCTCTGCCCTTGAGAGAGGCAAGAGTGGGGATAAACGCCGAGATTTCAAGCCAAAGACTAAGCATTTCTGTCTGTGGACCACATTGGGCACGAGAATATACGAGGGAAGGGTACTAGCCTTGATCGGAGGCCCAGACAAAGGTGATGATGCTCACATAGGGTCAATACAGCTGACAGATGCCCTGAGGTCGAGCCCGATAAGGGCGACCTCAAGAAGAGGACTCATGTATGTGGTAGGGTGATGGGACCACGAGGCCATGATGAATCTTGGTGCCACACCTGACTTTGTCTCGGAGGAGGGAGCGAAGACTCAAGCTCGGACATCCAAGGAGGCGGGATGAAGCAGGCGTCCAACTGCTGCTAGCCTTCACAAGGAGGCCCTTCGCTAGGGTGACAATGAAGATCGGGCGAGTGGGAAGGCAAGGTTAACTTCAGTGGCTGTGGATGACCTTAGGAATAGTGCTCGGGATGGACTTCCTTCGCCGGTAAAAACTGTACCTTTGCCTTTTCTACGTTCCATGGCTATCTGCCCAGAAGAGGAGGCACCATGTATGGTTCCCCAATCAGGGGCAGCTGAGGCCCTATCTTCATAAGGCTCACTACAACTAGAAAAGGGTTGAAAAAGAGAATGAGGTGACACATGGTGGCTCTTAAGGGAGACCAGTTGAAGCCTATGGAATCCCATGCCCATGGAAGTCAGAAGGTTCTAGATGAATTCAAGATGTAATGCCACAGACTATAAAAGCTCCCACCACCAGGAAGATCATAAGATCGGTTGGGCAGGGAGCAAAACCCACATATGGGGCCTGCAAGGGATGGCACCCTGGGTTGGGAGGTTAAGAGAGAGCAATGAAGGAGTTGCTGGATACAGTTCATCAGCGAGTCTAAGGCTCCCTATGGCGCGAGTCTTATTCAAAGCCGCGATGGGTCACTGGATGTTGCATCAAACTCTTTGAGCTCAACAAGGTGGCGGAGTTAGAACACGACAAGCCATTCCCTCACATTGTGAGTTATTTGATCAATAGCTTGGTAGAAGCGAGGTGCTTCCGCATTTGGACTTGCGATGGACTACTACAGTGAGGACCAGTGAGAAGGGGATGAGCCGAGACTACTTGTGTGTGAGGTATGGCTCACATGAGTTCCTAGTGATGCCCTTTGGTCTTACTAATGCACACCTTTACATTTACGCACTTTGATGAACAAAATATTCCATCCTTTGGATAAGTTTGTGTTGGTATATCTGAATGATATTGTTATATAGCAACACCGCAGGAGGGCATGTGTTGATCATCTAAAGAGCGGAATTATTCAAACTAATGGCAGACCATTTCTGTGTGAAGAAGGAGAAATGCTCCTTCGCTCTTGGAAGTGGGCTTCCTAGGACATCGCGTCAAAGGATGTGGCTGATGGATGAGAGCAAGATGAAGCCATCCAGGAATGGATCCCCTGCTGAGTGCCACAGGCGGGGTCCTTGGGCTGGTGAACTACTATCGGCCAGTTCATAAAGGGGTACCAGTGAGGCGAGCTCCATTGTGGGACCTTCTCAAGAGAGTAAGGCATGGACGTGGGATGAGAAATGTCGTGACCTTTGAAGATTTGAAGAAGGCCGTAGTGGAGGGAGTGTGGTGGCGCTGCACGACCACGCTGAGTATTCGAGGTACCTGCGATACCTCACGACTTTTACTGTGGAGGTTCTTATCGGGAAAGACACCCCATGGCTTTTGAAAGCGCGACTCAATGACACGGAGGCGGTACAGTCCAGAAAGAAGGAGATAGTGGCCATCATCCATTTGCTTACGGACATGGAACTTACTCTAGCGCTGGGGTCACTTCTGGTAGAAAGAGACGGATAATGTTGCTGGCTCACTTCAGACCTAGAAGCTAAGCTAGCGAGCAAGGTGGCGGGACTTCTGGCTGAATTTGACTACCTTATTTGCGGAATATAAGCCGGGGCACGGCTAATCCGTGGCAGAGTACCTTGGCGAAGTAAAGGCGAGCTATATCCAGCTACTGCCATTGAGGAGAGATGGTGGATGATCATAAAGGAGGGATTTGCAACAAGATCCAGTGGCGAAAGTCCCCGGCCGGTTGGCTCTTGAGGGAAAGACGAGGCGGTTTTGGGTAGAGGGCGGTCTACTCTACACAAAGGGAAGCCCGGCTTTCTGTGTGCACACAAATGGGAAGCCTCGAGGAAAGGAATCTAGTAAGGAGTGCCACGACTCGAATAGAATTTTGGACATCCGAGGGCAGGCCTTGCGAGGCACTACTGGGGATTAAATTACACTGCGGCGCAGATCTTGGGATGATGTGGAGACTTACGTAAGGACTTGTCTTGTGTGCCAACAAGACAAGGTGGAACTTTATCGGCTTTAGGATCTTCAGAGCCGCTACTATGCGGAGCGGCCTTGGGAGAGTGTCACTATGGACTTCATCATCGGCCTACCCAAGTCAGAGGACATGTGGATCTATCCATAGTGACAATTGGTGGACCGGTTTTTCCCGAATATCTTACTTTCACCAGCAGCCCCTAAGGATTACGTGAGAGACGACGGACTATTCCTCAGAGCGTGGTGAAGTATTGAGCACCCACCAAAGTTCATCATCGATTGATCGTGACTGTCAGCTTCTAACGGGAAGTTTGGATGGAGCTCTTGAGAAGCTCATGGGCATGGAACTTCACTTCTCTACTAGCTTTGCCCGTAGCGGATGGGCGAACAAACGGTGGGCCTGTTGGAGGTATACTTGAGGCACTTTGTGAGGTGCCTAATCGATTGAGATTGAGCGAAGTTCTTTAGATGTGGCTCGATTCTCTCCGCAAATCCCAGGAGGGTGAGGCGTAGGAAGGAATCCGTTCGAGAGATAGTCGCTGGAAATGACTTAGGTGACTCTCCGCTAACCGGGGATACAGGGAAGGAGTCCAGCCTGACTACCGATTTTTAAGGGATGGCACGGCCTTGTGAGGCTTGCAGCGCTCATGCCCAGAAGGATGCTAAGAAGATGAAGAAATGGGGTGGCAGAAGAGGAGGCCTACGAGTTCGGGTTAAGGACTTGAGTGCTTGTCAAGCTCATACATAACGATTAAGTCTTTCAAAGGTGCCTGAAAGGACTTGTGAGGAAGTATGAAGGCCCTTTCCCATGCGGGACGGGTTGAAGGTGTCTACGAGATCGAGTTACATGAGCTAAAGGAATTCTTCTGTCTTCCATGTGGACAATCTAAAGCCACATCACGAGAATCAGGAGGATCGGGTAGAGGACTCTGGCACCTACAGCGATGGTCACGTCCTGACAAGGAGGTTGACTACATAATGGCAGGCCAGGGTCACGAGAAGAAAACTTTCAGCCTGCAAAGTACTTGAGTGAGTGGAGGACTGCAGGAGAGAGTGGGCCGGTTGGGTAGCGGATACTTTGTGGCAGTTCCAGAAACAGATCGATCAGTTTCGGGCCGAAAGATCGACGAGGACGTCTGCGGCTTTGGTGGGGGAGAATGTCACACCCTCACACATGGAAAGCCCCTCTTGATCATATGGAGGCATGAGGGCTTATATAGGGAGGTGGGAAGATTCTAGAGACTTGGAGAGACCTCCCTTTGCTAGAAAGATGTGGAAGGTTCTAGAAGACTCCGGAGAAGTCCACACTTGTGTGGAAGGGTATGGAAGGAAGGAGATCATCCTGGACCTTCCTTCCTAGAGACTTCTTGTACATATGTGTACATAGTAGAATCTTCTAGAATTCTCTCTAGGTTTGTGGGAACCCTTCAAAGAGTTCTACACACTTCCATAGGTGGCTATAAAGGGAGGTGGTGGCCTGTTTTTGCAAACCACCAAACCAAGAGCTCTCAAAAGCATTGTAAGCATTCTCTTCAATAAAGAGCTTATTGCTCAGAGTGTTCTGCCGAGTTCTCTTTACAGCTTCGACCGTGGTGAGAGCGAGCTAGTAAGCAAGGCGATCGGGATCGACTTAGCAACATTAGAAAGAGCGAGGTTATCCCAAAGTGACCTGCAGGGCTTAGCAAGGAAACTAAAGCCTGAGGGACCGGTCTGACAGGTACGGTGGTGCGGACCCGATGGCAATTGCGGCGACATGGGCCCGAGTTTGGTGCACATGCCCTACGGGGTTCGGGCCCAAGTCGGCCGCGTGGTGGTTCTTGAAAGGCGGCCGACTTTGATGTCTGGGGAAGGAAGGGGCCAGGTGGTCTGATCAGATGATTGGGTTCGCTGCCTCTGAATATGGGTGAACATAGTTGCGAACGTGATCATGAGTGATTCTGTGAGTGTACCGATGCTGGGAAATGTGAAAATGATGATGAGTATCTAGGATTCGTGGTGTCACCTTCGCGAGCGGGTTATCGCTCTCGTTGCATCTTTCTGTGTCTTCTTGTTGTTTCGACGGTTCAGTTCTCCGGATTGTGGACATCCACCTTCTGTGATTCTCGGTGATAAAGCGATCAAATGGTTAGCGGTAGACCATTCAGTTAGTGCTCTGTTATGAACCTGTCGCGTTCGTGAGATAATATAGTAAGTATAGATAAATATCAACCTCACAGTGTACTGCATGTGTTGAGGTTCAGTTGTTACATCTTTCTAATATAATATATAACCAGATTTAATATTAATGTATATAAATAAATCTAAATCTAATCGTTACCTCAGACCTGCGAATGTAGTCTTCCTGAACACTCTATTTTCATGTGATCCCTCGGCGGGGTAGGCAATGCCAGTAGTTGAATTATCTTACATGGGTTACTCCCCACCTAAGTGCACATGCAATGATTCAACATAAACACATTCAAGCAAATACATGATCCTACTTGAATGTTTACGTGATATGGATGAGAATGCGACTCACCTTTTCCCACTTCACCAAGGCCCTCTACGGCTCCCTCACGCGTACTGGCAAATGTGAGAAAAACATCATTTTCGAAACAAAAGCTTTTTGTTCTTGAAAACATCATATCAAGTTTCGGTAAATATATTAGACTACCCTCCGAGGCATATTGTTGGATCATTTTTTCGAAGCAGTCATCGGTCGACCTTGAGGATGAACTATTGAAAACCCTCTCAGCTGATTCTTCGGAAAAATCTTCATGAAATTCTTTCACAACCGTACTTTCCATTTTTTCATTTCTTTCCATGTCATGCAATCCACCCTAATTTCTAGGTTGCCACAGGTGCTTGTAAATGCATTATACCATTCAAACCACAAATGCCAATTTATCAATTATGCATATATTAACAAAATTTATATATCAACCATTCTTTATTTAATTCATCATTAACATCAAAAATTGTCATGAGCTAATCAACAATCTAATTTAATTCCCAATGGCTCTTACACAATTATATTTCACATATAATTCAAACACTCATGTTAACACATTCATTTTCCTTGCAGCTAACAATTTATTTCACACAGTTAAGCCATCCAATTAGAGCAATATTTTGCCCACAGCCCATGAACCATTTTGGGTCCCGATCAAACAAATCGGAATTTGACACGGTCCCAAAGTGAAAATGGGCTGTCAGTAGGCGACCTCTCTTCAACATCGGTTCCAATTTGTGGAACCGAAATCCATAATCCATTTCATTAGCAACACCAAACAATAATTTAACCACATAAATTATCACTGGCTCCACTAGCAGTCCACTAGCTTGTCACAAAATGGGTTCCAAATATTCCAACAATTCAATCCCAAGTTTTGGGACCGATCAAACGGCCACTCACGGCCTCAAACACTCCAAACCATTTACAAGGCTCTTAAAAACCAAAAATAACCGAGTAGGAGGAGACCCCTACCTCTTGGATTTGTCGAAACTCCACAAAATCGGTGTCCACGCGTAGCCCTTGCAGTGTAGAACAACTTTTCTTTTTGGCCCGACGAGATCTTACGGTCCGAACACCGGGAAATCTAGAGAGAAGTTGCACTTTCTCTCTCTAAAAACCCTTCATTTTCAAAAATCTGCTCTTCCTTCTCCCCTACTACACGTACAGGCCAAATGGAGAAGAAATGTTCTTTGCCCCTACGCGCCACTTTTAATCCATAGTAAGTCTGTTGGTTCTTATTCACTTATCCACCAACTGAATTTTCTACCCAATTAAAGTGCCACATGCCATGTGGAAGGCCCACACCAGGCTCAAGTTGATTGATTTTGCACCTGACATGTAGCTGCTTTGTGAGCCCTCAAATGTGTCGAGTGTCCTTGTTCACGCTTGTTGCTTGAAAAGCGTGCAAATCTGGCTTTGTCCCGAAATTCTCTGCGAAATTCGATGTGGTGGCTAGATTTTGCGAGATGATTCAAACCGTGAAATCCGTTTTGTCATCCAAGATCTAGAAAAATTTCATATTTTTGACCGAAATTACCATTTTGTCCTTTTTCAGAAAATTAGATTTTCTCGGGGTTTCACAAAAAGGGTGATAGCTGTTTTGATGGTGGGGGCTGCTACAATTATGGTTCTCATGGTCTCATCATGTATGTTCTTAAGGAAGAAGATGAAAGGTAATCAAACATGAATTCTTATTATAGGGTACATTTGAAGCTGGTGGATGGGTAGTTATGAAGGATTCTCTTTGGGAGTATACTTTGCGGAAAAACCCAGTATTTTTAAGCTTTTTCTTGCTTTATGGTAGAGGAGGTATTATATTCCTTCATTACAATCAAAGAAGCAATATTTATTTTGAACTTCCATGCAGGAAAGACACAAGGAATGTTGTATAATTTGAGACACAGAGCTACATGGCTTGAGATTCTCACGAGGAAAAAGAGAATGATGAGGAGTCTGACCAGTTACGAGATTACAACTCTTTGATTTGAACACCATAGTTGCAGCCACAAATAATTTCTCTTCTAAGAATGAACTTGGACGTGGTGCTTTTGGCCTTGTTTTTAAGGTAGCGAGTCATTCTCTAAAGTATGATGACTACAAAAATAGT
Source organism: Tetrastigma voinierianum (assembly GCA_016808115.1). NCBI lineage: Eukaryota > Viridiplantae > Streptophyta > Magnoliopsida > Vitales > Vitaceae > Tetrastigma > Tetrastigma voinierianum. The sequence continues at coordinate 76,479 of JAEQBH010007810.1, read as the reverse complement.
TATACTTTCATTCATTGGACTAATATTAGCTAAGCTTCATTTTCCCTGAGTGAATTCTACACTATGATTATCGGGGTCTGACTCCTCTAATGGACAAGAAATAGATTTGTGAAAAGATTATCAAAGTATTCAGGACAAGGAAAATAGAATTTAGGAATGAATTAACTAATTTCAAAACTCCAACACCAAAGAATATTGTGAGGGCTTTTGGAGTTGTGCATTCGAGAGAAAAGAGATGTTAGTCTATGAGTACTTTCCAAACAAAAGTTTAGACTCTTTCATTTTCGGTACGTATCATTTTTTTTCCTGCCATTTCAATTCCTTTAATCTTCTAAGCTTCCTTCATAATCTGTTGGAGAAGTTATTTGCCTAGCTAATAAATTAGAAGTCATTATTAGTACATTCCATTTTACTGATTGATTATTTATATATCTTTGTGCTAGATGAAACAAAGAAGTCATTATTAGATTGGTAAGAACGCTTTGAAATTATTGTCGGAATTGCTCGGGGGATCCTATACCTACATCAAGACTCAAGATTAAAAGTCATACATAGAGATCTAAAAGCAAGCAACATTCTCACCCAGATCTTTGAAATGCTTCCAAATTTGGAGTTGTATGGCTCGCTAAAATATTTGGAGGGGATCAAATGGAAGGAAACACAAATTGAGTGGTTGGAACATAGTAAGTAATGTTATGTTTGAAATACCAATAAAACATTATATCTAATATGTTTTAATAGTATTTTATTTGCTATTACAGTGGTTACATGTCACCTGAGTATGCAATGGAAGGATTATTTTCCATAAAATCCGATGTCTACAGCTTTGGAGTTTTGCTATTAGAGATCATTACTAGGAGGAGAAATAACACTTATTATCAGGACTGTCCATACATTTAGTTGGACATGTGTGTAAATTGATGCTTGTTGCCTCACCTCTTTATTTTCAGTCTTCATAGTGAGCTAATAGTGGTAAAATTTTCAGGTTTGGAACCTATGGGAAGAAGATAGAGTCTTGGATATAATTGATTCGTCACTAGAAAAGTCATACCCAAAAGATAAAGTATTGAGATGCATCCAAATTGGGCTCTTATGTGTGGAAGAATATGCAAAAGATTGACCTTCTATGTTAACCATTATTTTCTATGTTAGAAATGCATATTTCTGCTCTACCTCTTCCTGAATGCATGCATTTACTTCTAAAGCAAACTTAGCGGAGTGAATACACTGTCATCGCTGGTGGAAGACACTCTATACATAAATGATGCTTATTTATAACTATAGTAACCTCGCTAAATGTTTACACACTCACATATCGTAGATTCATCATCCATGACAAGGACTTGTATATATGAAGTATCATTAAGAGAACACCCTTGGGTTTAATGATCATTTTTAGATAATTGAACAACTTTGTAATTGTATTATCAAAGATAGGGCAAGTATGGAAGCTTGCAGTAGAGGTCAAATGATCGATCTGACCCATTGGATTTATAGGCATAAACTGTTTGTTTCAACATTAAGGTCATAAAATTTTAAAGCTGGCGCTGGCAAGGGTATCGTTGGTAACCCGTCAACCATGGAATGCTTGTGGATATCAGATAACCCAGACACCACTCATAATCGACGAGTCTCCTTTGTACGGGAGCTCACCCAGTCTGAGCACATCCTGACAACTTGACTTAGGACCACATCGGGCTCATATACAATTAAAATGAGTAAAAATGGCCACTTGGGCCCCTTGCATTAATATACTCTAACAAACATATCCAACCAAAATATCACGACATGGTTGAGGATTATTTCATTACTCTTAATACAAACACATATTAAAATTTATAATTCTAATACATGTTATACAAAAACATCAAAGCTGGCAGAAAAGCTTTCTTCAAATCGGCCTCTAGATAGAGGCGATCTTCTCGAGCCGCTCCTGTACACAAGTAGTTATCCCTCGACGGGGTGAGCAAAGCGATGGGAATAATAATTTCCTCACTTCCAGGTTACTCGGCTAAGTGCACATGCATGGCGAGCAATCACATTGACGATTACATGAACCTACTCGAATGTCTATGTGGCTGATCATGTCTCGAGTCCTCAGACCTCACTCCATATACTGGCCAGAATGCGAGTAAAATCACAGTTTTCAAAACAAAACTTGTTGTTCTCTAAAACACACTACCGAGTTTCAGTAAAAGTAATGGACTACCCTCCAAGGCGAATGTGTTGGAGAACCTTCCTAAAAAATTAATGGGCTCCTCCGATGTGTAATTGTTGGACCATCTCCCAACACCATTCTCCAGAAAATCCCATCAGCTGAAATTCTTTACCTGCAACGCATTTCGTTTGTTTCATTTTATGTCATGCACTCATCTAATATTCTAGGGTGCCTAATGCATATGGAAATCGTGATCTTAATTAAACACGTTCATCTTCAATATACCACGATAAGTATATATTAGCACTAATTAATCGAACAAATCATGTTATTAGAATTCACATCAACTCACTTGCCGAAATTAGCTCACATGGGCTAGTGCAAACACAGCTAAGATTCATTTTGAATCCCATAACATCATAAAATTCACGCAAAAATATTCACGTACTATTCACGTGAGCAGTGTAACTCCCTCGGGTTCTTGTTCTAATCACACAAAATAGGAATTTTTCTCACTCAGTTTTCAAAGGTTTTTGAGACCAAGTTTCACAGCTATCTGGCCTCTTAACATTCACCAACCATTTTACATGGCTCTTGTAAAGATTAATGCAAGTAGGAAAAGATTCCTACCTCTTGGAGTTGTCGGAACTCCACCCAAATATCGGTGCCACCAGCATCCCTTGCGCATGAGCAGCTTTGCTTTGCTTGCTCCGTCAGAATGACGATTCAAATCGGCAGAATTCTAGAAAGAAGCCACTCCCTCTCTCTCTAAAAAATCAAAAAACCCAGCCACTGCATCATTGCCCCTCTACTGCCCATTTGGTCTTCAAATTAAATGGAGAAGATGATCACTACTCATCTTTCGTCCTTACTCTCATTAAACATTCATTTAATACCATCCATGTCCTCAAGTCTTGGATTTTTGACACTTAGCACTATCTCGACCATCCATTTCCATCTTCTCTCTACTCATGAACATGTGTCACATGAGTACATGTTATAGGTGATTTTGTGTCTGCTCACATGTCGTTTTCACGGCTGATGCCGGTGACTCGGCGTGCAAAATTCGAAGTATGTTCTGAAGTCGACCAGAGTATTAAAATGGTGCATTTCCGTTGTTAAGACAATTCCAACGGTGAAGTCCGTTTCGTCATCCGAGATCTAGAAATTTTTTTTATTTTTACCGAAATTACGATTTTACCCTTTTTCAGATAATTGGAATTTTCTCGGGTCTTACATTCTCCCCTCCTTAAAAAGAATTTTGTCCACGAAATTCACGCCTGTACATCTGACCACGTGCATATGTAACCTCATCGACTCCCGAGACCGTGTTGGGTATGACAACTGGCTAAAGTCTAATTCTAACGACGGAGTAGGTACATCAACTTATCCCATGTCGAGAATGACATCAGCACCCAAATATATCTACCACTACAGGTCGCGTAGGCGAATCATTGAGATCCTTGACTGTGATCTCTCGACACATGCGGCCAAACTCTGCTTTACATCCTAGGAAGAATTTACCATCATCTATCACGTGGTGCAATCAGCTAGATTGACATGATCACGAAATGTGCAAGGTATAAAACGTACCTGCGTATCGACTAATCTGCATGCTCAGCCACAGTACCTTGAGACCTCTACCTCCTAGGACAATCTCGCCTCCTGTGCCCAGGCTGGCGGCAATGGTAAAATGTCATCTGCCCCAGCATTGAGCTCTGACCTGCAAAATCTGTCTGAAAACCTCGACCTCAGCTCTGGCCACAGCCTATACCATTTTCTTAGTGGAGCCAGTCTACAGTACTATGTGCTGATGTGGCACCTGGAACTATCTTGGTTCCTTATCCATACTTGGGGTGGGAGAAACAAGTATGTCTCTCTGTCACGGCCTGAGTTGTGCTATCCAAATCACAGGATCCCTGTCTCTGAGGCGATCGAGTCTCATTTGTCAACTAATATAACCCGTTGATGGGTAGTATTTATTTTTCAATTACTATAACCATTCAAATAGGAGTTGTTTTTCAACTATATACTTATTGAAGCAAGTAGAAACAGCCAAATATTTCCTTTATGTTCCAAAATTCATGAAAATGCAAGTATATCTCCATAACTTTCAATCCTTACCATAAACATTCACAAATCAATTTACTCTGCCTAGCTTAATATATCGATCCATGAATATGATTGAGCAGTAGAAATTTTCAAAATTCATAATCACATACTATTAGCAAATATTTTGTTACATGAAAAGGCGCATTAAAATTTTCTTTACCTGAGTATTCAAAGTGCACTAAGAAAAACTAAGAAGTCTCAGGGTCACATATCCACCTAAATAATATGAATAACATCTAATAAAACCAAAAAAATAATCTCTATTTTCTTTTCTAGGAACGAAAATATTTAAGCCTAAAATCTCAAAGGCTCTTTAGCTTGAGGAATTTCAAATAAATTAGGCCCTTTTCCTGAGACCTCTAGATCCCTTATTTTCAACTCTATCTCAATTTCTTAAATCCCCAAAAATTAGGGATTTTCCATAAAACATGATTTTTGTTGAAATTCCCAAATTTTTAATGAATAAATTGGTTCATTTATAACTATGCAGAATCCTTTAGGGTTTAAATCTAGGTTAAGCGATCGAATCACTAAAATACATAAAATATCAGTTTCCAAACAAATTTCTCAATATTATATCTTTCTTACATTTATAGGGTTTCATACTTGAAAGTTTCGGTAACCTTAGGTTTTCAAATCTAAGATTCCAAGAGTGAGAATTTGCCCAAATACATTAAACATCAAACCCTAATCAAGTTTCTTGACTCTATGCCTTCTAATCATTTCACAAGATTTCATATTTTCCAAGTTTTTAAGAAAGCCTGAGCACAAATCTAAACATTTGAAAACCTTAACTACTAAGAATCAGAAGGGGAAAAGAATATATACTTACTTAGGGTTGATGTTTCTTGAAACTTGAAATCCCTCTCCTTGAAACCCTAGCTCAACTTTCCTCTCCTTGAGATAAAAACAAAAGGAAGGATGAAGAAGGTTAGGATTGTGTTGGAAAACCCCCTTTTATAGCAAATCATTTCTATATTAGCTAGGAGCCCCTTCCAACTTTGAGAAATTGCAAACCAGCCACTCTTATTTCCCTCTTTTATTTATTTTTTATTTTTAAAATTATGGGTATTACATCCTCCCCTCATTAAAAGAAGTTCCTCTAAACTTGACATACCTAGGTTATAAAAAAGTTCAGATGCTTCTCCTTTGCTTCGCTTTCCAAATTTGCCCATTATTTGCTTCTACTCGATTTCTTCATGGTTACTCCATTGAAACGTTTACTAGTTTAACAATTTCTCTGAAGGACCTTGTCCATAGTATGGCGATTCGAATAGAATATTCATATCATAAGAAAATTCTCATCCAATTGAATTGGTTCAATTTCTACCACATGAGATGCATCATAAACATATTTCCTTAGTGATGATACATGAAACACATTACGGTTTTTTTCCAACTTTTGGGGCAATACCACTCTATATGCTTAGGCACAAACCTTCTCAAGAACTTCAAATGGTCTTACATACCCGGGACTAAGCTTTCTTTTCTTCCCAAATCTCATTACATTTTTCATTGGCAACACCTTTAGGAAAACATGCTCACCCACTTGAAATTCCAATTCTCGCCTCCTGTTTTCTGCATAACTTTTCTAATGACTTTGTGTTGTTTTCAACCTTTCACATATTAATCGAATATTTTCTGTAGTTACTTGAACCAAATCGGGGCTCAAAAGTTTCCTCTCACCCACATCATTCCAACAAATTGGAGACCCACATTTCCTTCCATAAAGAGCCTCATATGGTGCCATCCTAATACTTGTTTGAAAGTTATTATTATAAGCAAATTCTACCAAGGGCATATGATTTCCTAACTGCCTCCAATATCTAATACACATGCCCGCAACATATCCTCCAAAATCTGAATTACTCTTTTTGACTGACCATCTGTCTGTGGGTGAAAAGTAGTACTAAAGTTTTGTTGGGTTCCAAGATCATTTTGCAGGCTCCTCCAAAACTTGGAAGTAAAACGGGTGTCCTTATTTGAAACAATGGATACTGGTACTCAATGTAGTCTAACAATCTCTTTAAAATACAAGGAGGCTAACTCATCTAGGGGTGGGCATGGTCGAATTAACCGAGCCGTGGCACAAAATAAAAATCAACCGTCAGTTTTTATTTGTTATTTATATAAACCAAAAACTTAACCATTGATATGATTAACCAAATCTTCGGTTAACTAATAGTTAGGTTAACCATATATCGGTATTTCTACTAACCATTGTTAAAAAATAAATTTGCAATTCCATAATCATATATTACAATTGAAATTATAATAATTATTATAAATACAATAAAGCAATGAAAATAACAAAATGAATATAATCTATTCATTTGCAATCTCGTGATACTTGTGCATTTATAATACATCCATAAATAATATATGAAATACATGAGATTAGATGATTTAATCACATATTTTTTAATCAACCATATGTTTTAACAACTTCATTAGAAAAAGAAACTAATCCAAGGAAATCATATCTTATATGCTTTGATTCGAAGAAAAATGGTAAAAACTTGGTTTGGAGGAAAAAAGTAAAAGCGACGGATAGAAGTTGGAAAGTCACAACTCACACAAGTATATATATATATATATATATATATATATATATATATATATACTCTATATATATATATATATTATTCGGTTGATTAACCGAAACCATGGATTTTTATTTTATGCTTGAAACCGAGATTTAATAATAAAACAAAAACCAAAACCAAAGCGCTGAGTCACGGTTAACCTATTTTAGTTCAGTTAGTTTTTGGTCGGTTCGGTTTTTTTGCCTAACTCTAACTGCATCATTACCTCCCAAGGATTTAGGTAACCCTAAAACAAAATCCATGGTAATATTCTCCCACTTCCATTAAGGAATAGAAAGGGGTTGCAGCTTTCCCTCAGGTCATTGATGCTCAGTTTTCACTTGTTGGCAAACTAAATATTGTGTTATAAACTCTGCAATATCACACTTTAGTCTAGGCCACCAATACATGAATTGCTTCATATCTCTATACATCTTCGTTCCCCCAGGATGAATTATAAACCTAGAGTTATGAAAATCTTTTACGAGTTTTCTCCTCATCCCCTAACATGAGGAATGCTCAACCTTTTCTTGAACTTCAAAGTAGCATCATCCATCAATACAAAATCAGATTTGTTCCCCTTTCTCACCTTATCCATGATGGCTTTCTGCAACTCCGGATCATCCTTTTGAAGACTTAATCTTCCAAATTAGGTCTGGTTGCACATTAAAATTAGTCAATAAAACTCTAGGTTCCCAAACTTGAAATTGAGCCTATAGGGCCTTTAAATCATAAAATAATTAAGCATGCTTTGAACTTAAAGTTGACAAATATCCATATGACTTCCTGCTCAAGGTATCAACAACTACATTTGCCTTACCAGGATGATATAAAATGCTACAATCATAATCTTTAAGAAGTTCAATCCACATTCTTTGTCTCATATTCAACTCCTTTTGGGAGAATAAATATTTCAAACTTTTGTGGTCTATATAAATCTCACATGTCTCACCATATAAGTAATGTCTCCAAATCTTAAGTGTAAAAACCACAGCTACCAGCTCTAAGTCATAAGTGGAAAAATTTTCCTCATATGGTTTGAATTGCCTAGAGGCATATGCACCTTTCAGTATTGCATGAGCACACAGCGAACCTTGTACGTGATGCATCACTATAACAACAAATCCTCACGAATCAAACTATGACACCCGAAGCCCGAAAGTCAGTATACTCGGATACCATGTTGTGACACTCCAAAATCCGAGGGGTGTGGCCAGCCCGACTCGTCGGCCAGCGGAATATTCATGGTAGCCTTCTGTTTATTTTTCTTTAATGTACAGTCTTATAATATTTTACAAGAGTTTGATGTACAACTCCTTTACACTTTTACATGCCAAAATATATTAAAGCTAGATTGTTCGAATGTATTTTACACAAATACTTCTCAAGGCCACAACCTGGCCTTCTTCATACTCACAGCTAGGAAAGAGCGTCATCTTCTGGGTAATGACGTGAAAGGTAGTCCCACGGTAGGTGAGCAAACCACGATCAAATATATCTCTACGAGGCTACTCCTCACCTAAGAGCAACATGCAATGCTGATACATACAATCACACGCATTCAAGTACCTATACTCTCTTTGTGCACGAATGTCTATATATCATGAGCAGCGATGCCCTTTCATGTATGAATCAAAGTCCTCAGTTCCTTTTGCATATGCAAGTGTGAAAGTCGTCGGCGTCCACCGCCCATGACCGCTTTCAAAAACAAAAGCTTTTTTTTTTGTAATTCTAGACACATTGGATACCCCTAATGCCTACTTATTTCCTTACCCAGTACTGTGTTATGCATTTGTGGGCCACGGATTTCCGAGTTCTCACCGCAGGATGATGCATGCCTATAAAACATTTTTTACCGAGCTTTCATTGATGGTTTCATGTCTAAACCATAAACCAGGTTTTTCACCTGAGGGGGGTGTCTATCCCTACTTGCTTCACCCATTTACACACGTACTTTTCATGCAATGAAACCGTGAGCCACAATTTGGACGTTATTCCATTTTAGTGAGCTCACCATCGAACAACAAACATAGTGTCGATTAACCATGTCCTCACGACATACATTGAACGCAAACAGTGTCAGATTTACCGTAGTCGAACACGATTAGCAATAGGCCCTAACCATGCACTCACACTCGACTCGATGTGTTGTGAGATTTTTGTCCCGAAATTCCCAGGGGTAATCATTTACCAATATTGTCTTGTATGGAGGTAATAACTCTCATTCGATCATAATTTATGACGACCTAGTGTGCCGTCAATCAGTCCATCCCAAGGATGACATCAACCTTGGATCTATTCACGATCCTTTGGTCCACCGCATGGTAGAGGCCAGAGATCTCGCTCACTCAATTCCGGCGTATCGATCAACTCACCACTAGTGATTGAGTGCCCCAGTCTTTATTTTGAATCCCCTATTTAAGATGAGTTTGAGTGCTTTCGCGCGCTAATCATATAATTAAACCAATTGACATGTGCAGATCCATAGTACCGTGATTCCGTTTCGAGGTTGTTTTGGTAATTTTGCAGGTTTTTGCGAGTCTCAACCAATAATTTCGAGTTGGATGTCGAGTTGGTGCTAAATGCTGAGAATTCACGATGATTTCATCAACCAAAAATGAAGAAATGTTAAGTGGAGTTGATGAAAGGAGATCTGCGGGGCAAAGCAGGGAGCGGAGGCAAAACCGGATATTCGCGCATGCATTGCGAAATTTTGCAAGTTAGAATTTATGGCTCATAAGCGAAAATTTGCAATCCTAATGGCTCGCTATGCCTAAATTTCGCTAAGCTAGCGAAATTTTGCTATCATAGCGAAATTTCGCTATCATAGAAAGTTCTTTGTGCATAGTGGCGAATTTGAATTTAAGCTATGCCTTGCAATTTCGATATGATAGCCATTCACTATCATAAGCGAAATTTCGCTATGATAGAATTCAACGCATCGCGAAAATCATTGCCTTGTGTTTTGATGTTTGATTCCAAACGACCTCGTTTTGATTAATTACCATTTGTCCCTATTGTAATTACATATTTTAGGCATTTTGGTATTTCACACAAATGGGTTGGCTATATAAATACCTTATGACTTTAGTAACCCTAACTTTAACTTTTTATTCAAGCTTTCCCTTGACTTTGGTTTTAGGTTACATTTTGCTCTCTTACTGTCTCTTCTTTCTCGTTTTCTTGGCTGCCAAACACCCCTTGAGGATGACAACTCCAGGGATGCGCCTAAACCTCAAAGCCTTGAAGATGAGGTTACTAACAGTTGGTGGTGGTTTTGGCGGTGTCCTCATGTCTTTAATGATATAAATTTACTGCATTTATGATTAAACTTTCCAAACTAGGTTTAATGCTATTTAATGTCTTTCCTTTATTCTCCAATACTTGTCATGCTTTAGGGTTCGATTAATTCTTAATGGTAGATGCGCGACATTCTTCCTAGATGTCATTCTGAGCCATTGAAATGAGGTTAAATGCTAGGATTTCAAATGATTGGAACATTGAATGCTTAGTATATGTTTGTACTCATATAGAATTAACATTTTTTAGGGTTGGTTAATAGCTAAACAAGATCCGGTTTTAGCCTTGACTATATGTCCCATTTGCCCTAATCTTTGAGAAATAACGAGGGACATAATAGCCCCAATTTATCAAGCTAGTGACCCTGACCTTGAGGTTACCATTTCACACTTCATTTTAAAGCCATTTAGGTTATAAGTGAACAACCAAACTCCTGTTTTTAACGAATCAAAAATCCAAATAAAAAGTCTCACCATTTCAAACATGATGCGAATCATTAGGTAGGATGAAACCATCCCGTCATTGACCCTAGACCGCTATCACTGCGGTAGCTTGACTACGTGATGGGAGGAACAGGATATAAATTTTTGTTGATTAGGATCACCTGCGTAGCGCGAATCAAATGGCGCCGTTCTGCGTGGTGCCAAACTACGGATGATGAGTTGATATGTACTTGTAATCCACATTACAAGTATTGGTGACCTTACAATCCTTTTGAATTTCATTTGTTTTGAGCTGCGAGTTTTCTTTGCCGCCGATTCTGCCTTTGTTTATGTTTCTCGATCCGGTTCTTATGCCTTCTTGACCCTTTTGGCCAGTTTACCTCTTTTTTGTTGTTCTTTGTTTCATCTCATTTTATTATTCACAGTGTTTATGCGACACTAGGACGGAGGATATCGGAGTAGATTGCAAAGTTTGTACGCAACTGATCAAAGTTGTGAAGTAAATTGACCATGGTAGAAAATATGGAATCCTGCGAGGCAGCGAGTCGACAAGTAGCCACTTATGAATCCAAGCGGCATACGGGTGATGAGGGACCACATACACCCTCAGGGTGAGTGTTTGAACATGCACTGCATCATACCACCTGCTGATGACGTGGTGGTAGGACCCTATTTAGTGCCCCTGCTTCCCACATTCCATGGAATGGAGAATGAGAATCCTTATACTCATATCCGGGAATTCGAAGAGGTATGCACAACTTTTAAGGAAGGAGTGCCCGACATGGATTTGCTCAAGCTGAAAGCATTCCCATTGACACTGAAAGATAAGGCCAATATTTGTCTCAATTCACTGAGGCCAAGAACAATTAGAAATTGGGCCGAACTTCAAGATGAATTTTTGAAGAAATTCTTCAGCACAACTAAGACCAACAGTTTGAAACGGATCTACACTACTCGGCTGCGGCGAAATTTTATCGATGTTGGGAGAGATTCTTAGATTAATAATGCATGCCCACACCACTGGTTTTGATATGGATTATAGTGAATCATTTTATGATGGAATGTCTCCACACATGAAGCGATTCTTTGAAGCCATGTGTGGAGGTGACTTTTGAGCAAACACCGGATGAGGCCATGGACTTTTGAACTATGTGGCAGAAACCTCTAAGGCATGGGATAGACAGATCAGGGAAGCCAAAATGAGGCCTTGACCACGAGAGAGGAGGCATTTATGCACTTTCAAGACACGGAGATGAAAACAAAGCCCGAGCCACTTGACTCGAGAAAGGTTGGAGGGCTGAAATGAGAAATCGGCATGAGATCTGTGATAAATGAGTTACACCGCATCTCAGCCATCTTGTTTTAATTATCGGACAAATAGTCGTCTTGGGAACCTTGTCGAGAGCATGCCCATGCTTGAGTCAAAAACAAGCCACCCCAGTACTCCTGGCAGCACCTATAACCCCGATTGGAGAAATCATCCAGACTGTCCATGGAAGCCCGAGCCCTGTATATATCCTTAAGGAGCCACAGCGTGGGTTTGTCCTTCAACCTAACTGACAGCCTCCACCTTCTTCTCTGTTGACGGGCAATCCTAAATTTGGGTAAAGTGGTAGGCACGGTTGCTGGAAGAAGCAGGGGAAGGTGTTGAATGTTCGGACTAGTCAAAAAGTGAGTCGAGAGCTGGCTCGGCCAGGAAGCTAGACGATATGCATAAAGGATTTCAAGGTTGTCGACGGCATCTGCGGGCTCGAAAAAGGAAATTCCCTTCCCGAGACCGCGGCAATATCATAAGGAGTGCATGAAATAGTCTCAGCTGTGATCTAAATGAAAAATTGATGAAATCGAGCGGTGTGACTTTGAGAAGTGGTAGGCGGACCAACAATCGACTCTAGCGAAGCGGCTCCAGTAAGTGATGCGCCGGAAGAAACGACAAAAAGAAGAGGTGAAGACCAGTGTACCCCCTCCATTCCCACGGGCTCTCCGAAAAAAGAAAAGTTCCGTTAACCAAACTGAAATGTTAGAGGTTTTACGGCAAGTGAAATTTAACATTCCTCTCCTTGACATGATCAAACGAAAATTCCCCTGTAAAAATTTTTGAAGGACTTGCGGTAAAAAGAGGCTTCAATGCAAAAACTTTTTAATGAGCAAGTGGCGCTTATCATTAGTGTAAGACTCGATGAAATATAAAGACCCGGGATGTCCTACAATCTCAGTTAATATTGGAGGCATTAGTGTATAGAAAGCACTATTAGACTTGGGAGCTAGTGTGAATCTTTTGCCATATTCCATGTACAAGCAACTTGGTTTGGGAGAACTGAAACCCACTTCCATCACACTGTCATTAGCCGATAGGTCTATTAAAATGCGAGAGGGACCATTGAGGATGTTTTAATACAAGTGGACAGATTTTACTATCCAGTAGATTTTGTCGTACTTGACACAGAGCCGGTTGTAGTAGGAGCCAATCATGTGCCCATTATATTGGGAAGGCCATTCTTAGCTACTTCGAATGCTATAATCAAGCTATGAATGAGTTCAGCTCACGTTTGAAGGAATATGAGCCTTAGAGCTGATATCTTTGCATTTTGAGCAAAGGCATATGCAGCTGGAGGAGGAAGGCAGTGAAGAAGTGCGCTATAGTAGATACAATTCTTGAAGGAACAGGCTAATGAAGCGACAAGTTAAGATGTGTTAACACCAGGAGTTATCTGAGGTGCCTTAAGAGCAACAGGCTTCTCGATGCCAGGCTTAGTGCGGGAGTCTTGGAGAGAGAAAAATAGAAATTCTACCTCTGTTGGTAGTATGAGCCAGGGAACCTCAACCGATTGGAACTCAAGCCCTACCAGTTAAAGTTAAAATATGCATTCTGGAAGAAAATAGACAATATCAGATTGTGATATCATCAGCTGTGACCACTTCTATTTGAGGCACCTGTCTGCTACACCTCCTCCCGAGAGGAAGCAATGACTTTAGGGTGGAAAATTTTGATTTAAAGGGATAAACCCAACAATGCACCCATAACATTTATTTAGAAGAAGAATCTAAAAATTTGTTAGCGACCACAGAGGAGATTAGTCCCACTTGCAAGAAAGTAGTTCATTGGAAGTCTATGAAATTAACCAAGTGAAATATAGTTTACATTCTGATAGCATGAGTATTGCCTCCAATTGGTGAAATTAGAAGTCATTGTAAAAATGAAAAGGTGAAGAATTTGTCTACCCGACTTACTACAGTTGGAGGGTGCATAAGATATAGGAGGCTGATGAAGTAACAAGAAAGATCACTTCGGGTTGCGTCCTTGATCAATGTGAGAGAGTTTAAGGACACCCATTCTATTTCTTTTGGATTAGGTGTGAGTGCTAGGATAGAATTTTTGAGAGGATCGGGGAAAAGACCACCTTTACTTGTCCATTTAGCATATACAGGAGGATGCTAGATCACTTTGCAATGCCCAAACCACTTTTGGAGATGTATGTAGTAATAACCGATATGGTGGAGCGCATAATAGGAAATATACATGGATAAATATCTTGTATATAGAGCGATTTGAAGAGTGCTGACTAATCTGAGGCCCGATGCAGCAGAGGTGCATAGAAAAGAGCACGGTGTAGCCCAGGAAAATTTGTTTACCATGAATTATAACCGAGGAATTATCTTGGGGCGCATTATTTCTAGTAGGGACGAGTTGACAAAGCAAAAATTGAACTTATTTCCAAAGCGCCATCTCCAACAAATATAAAACGGTTAAGGCAATTCCTTGGTCATCTGCAGGCTTCTCTGAGAAGATTCATTATTAAGACTTCCTCGAAGATTGCTAAACCTCCTCTGAGAATCCACAGAAAGATGCACTAAATTTGTTTGAAGAAGAATGCAGAGGCTTTGAAGAGACTAAATCCCATTTGATCAATTTGCACTAATGATGCGAGCACCTAATTGGCGTTTGCCTTTTTGAGAGTGATGTGTGATGCAAGTGATCTTGCTATTGGAAGCGTACTCGAGCCCGAAGAGAGGATGGAAGACTCATATAGTATATTCATACAAGAGCTTAGGAGCCTTGAATGAAGCCTAAGGAACTATCTGCTATAGAGAAGAATTTGTTGGCGATGTGGTCATGTAGACAAATTTCGAGCATACTTGGTTGGGTGCGATATAGTCATTTCGAGATCATTAAGCTTTGAAATATCTCTGACCGACAAGATGCCAGCCAAAGACTTATCAGATGGGTTCATACGCTTCAAAGAATTTAATTTTCAAATTAAGAACAAGGGAGTAGGAATGTGGTGAGTAAGGATATCTTTTAAGGTTAACGATAGCCCATGGCCTCATGAATCACCCATCAGCTGATGAATTTCCTAAAGAATCTCTAATGCAATTGGAAAAAGCTCCCTGGTATGCTCACATTGCCAATTTCCTAGCAACAAGAGAAATCCCATCTGATTGGAAAGAACAGGATAGGGAGTATTTCTTTGCGAACATCCATTCCTATTATTGGGAAGAGCCTTTCTTATTTAGGTATCTGAGATCAGATAATGGGAAGTGTGCACGAAGAACATCGAGGAATTGAGCCACGCACGAGTGCACGTAGTTTGTCACTTTGCTTCCCGAGGCGGCGATGAAGGTCTTTCTTGATGCGGTTTCCTCACGGCCTTCCTTGTTTAAAGAAGCACACCAAATGTGCCATGTGTGCGATAGATGCCAAAGACTCGGGAAATTGTCTCGCTGTCATATGATGCCCCTGAACCCAATTTTAGTGGTCGAGCTATTCGATGTTTGGGGCATCGATTTCATGGGACCTTTTCCCACATCTTATGGTCATACATACATATTGGTGGGAGTGGACTATGTGTCCAAGTGGGTTGAAGCAATCCCCTAGAAACCTGATGACCACAGGGTGGTGCTTAAATTCTTGAAATCAAACATCTTTTCTAGCTTCGGTGTACCAAAAGCAATTATTAGTGATGGAGGTTCACATTTCTGTAACAAACCTTTTGAAAACCTCATGGCTAAATATGGTGTGAAACATAGAATAGCCACCCCTTACCATCCTCAAACAAGTGGTCAAGTAGAACTTGCTAACGAGTCCAGGAACCATTCTAATGAAGGTGGTAAATAGCAGCCAGAAAAGAGCTGGTCATCAAAGTTGCTTGATTCCTATGGGCATACGAACGGCTTTCAAAGCAATTCTTGGAATGTCCTTATCGGTTGAGGTCTATGGTAAGGCATGTCACCTTCCGGTGGAGATCGAATATAAGGCATGGTGGGCGTGAAGGTAAACATGTGGATCTAGAAATAAGTAGGAGTCAAAAGATTCCTTGATCTCAATGAGTTGGAAGAAATACGAAATGATGCCTACTTGAATTCGAAGATTGCAAAGGAAAGATAAAAAAAATGGCATGATCAAATGATAAGCGGCAAAATTTCAGCAAGGACCAAGTCCTCCTGTATGATTCCAAACTCCACCTATTTCCGGGTAAGCTCAAGTCGCGATGGACGGGTCCATTCATAGTTCAGCAGGCTCACCCTAATGGTTCAGTAGACCTACTCAATCCAAATGATGATAGGGTGATCAAAGTTAATGGACAGAGGGTGAAGCCCTATGTTGTCTTCACTTGATTTGTCGGGAGGAAATTCTCTCTTGGACCCCCTTTAATCAATAGGCCACATTTAAGGGTGCTCACAGCTGTCTCGAAGCCACTTATTTAATTGCTTAAGTTTTGATCAAGTTTCTTTTTGGTTTAAAATTTTTGTAGTAATCAGTATTTGGCATTTGATTTTCACTTTGTGTTGACCATGCAGTAGCATCCAACCCTTTGGTGACCCTTCTCCTGCCGCCATGTTTGAGGAGGTACCGTTCCATCCTCTAGCTTTTTCATTCGAATTCGGGTTAAAGTGGTACCTTATTTTGGAATTTAGTTTTACTGGTTATACGTGTCCCGCAGTGCCCAAATTCGTTTTTCTTTAATTTTTAAATTGCTTTTTGTACCTACATTTTGTGTTTCTACTCTTGCCTTTAGTTGAAAAATTGAAGCCCTATGTGTTACCTTAATGATAGAACAATTCCATGCATTATTTAGTTTTTGGTCGATGGAAGTTCAGCATATTCAGCCTTGAACATTCCCAGCTAGCTATTCACACACCCCCTTTTTGATTCTGCAATAGGTTTGAAGCTATATACCTCTTTCCACTTTGCAAAATTACGGCCTTAGATTTGTTGGCAGAGCCTATAATAGGTTTGTGTTACCCGTAAGTAGAGAATAATATAGTCTTCCATATGAAAGAAAGAGCAAAAAAAGCAAAAGAAAAGAAAGAAGAAAGAAGAATAAAAATGGTAGCTTTGCCTTGAAACCGAACACGGTCAGGGGTATATGGCGAAAACTGGCTACAAAATCCCGATGCCTAAACCTTAGTGGTTGAGTCATGACTTAGTGTTCGCTACACGAGTGGATGGGTGGAGTTTAGCGAGTTGTAGGTGTAATTCTAAAGTAATTCGAAGTCCGGGGTGAAGCTTGTAGAGTTTGTGGTCAGTTGATCCTTTTGTCTTGATGCCCTAAACCTTAATTGGTTGGGAGTCATCGGTGGACCCCCGTTACACGGACTTTGATGAAGTCGAGTTTTTAGCATTGCACCCTACAATGTAATCAAAGAATGAAATAAAAGTGTAGCTAGTCCTATTTAGGTTGGTCCAGCAGGTTTAAGGCCGTAGGCGGTAGCTAGGGTTGAGAGGGAGAAGACAAGCTTTGCAACTTATTGGCTCAAACTAGTTACCTTAGGAACGATTAGATTTTGGTGGAAGTTCAGGTTGACTTCCTTGGAACCAATGTTGCCCTAAAACTTGTTCCTATATGGCATGTGTTCTCTTATGAAGGTTTTCGTTCGGGGTCTAAATTGTTCATACTAAAGGTAAAGCTTATCTGTACACACACTTTTTGAACAATATAAACTTTTGGTAAAAGCACAACATGCATACCTTTATTGTTTTTAGCATTGCTAAGGGGCTAGCAACGTGTCGGTTGGGGGGTGTGATTAGTGCCCAAAAAGTGCTATTTTGAATCCTATTTAAGATAGGTTTTGAGTGCTTTTTGCGCACTAATCATATGAATTAAGCCAATTGACAGTATGCGAGTCCATAGTACCAACGATTAAAGTTCGAGTTGTTTTGGTAATTTTGCGGGTTTTGCGAGCCTCGACCCGATAATTTCGAGTTTGATGTGAGGTTGGTGCTAAATCTTTGAGAATTCCACCGGTGATTTCATGAACCAAAAATGAAGAAATGTCAAATTGGAGTTGATGAAAAGGAGATCACGAGAGCCGCGGGGCGTGAGAGGCAAAACAGTTTCGCTATGCATTGCGAAAATTTCGCGAGATTCGCGAAAATTTGCAACCATCGCGAAAGATTTAATCCTAAGCGAAATTTTTGCTTTGCACAAATTTTCGCTAAGCTAGCGAAATTTCGCTATCATAGAGAAATTTCGCTATCATAGCGAAAGTTACTGTGCATAGCGAAAATTTGAATTTCGCTATGCCTTGCAATTTTCGATATGATAGCGAAATTTCACTATCATAGCGAAATTTTCGCTATGATAGAAGTCAACTATAGCGAAAATCATGCCCACAATGTTTTGATGTTTTTGATTCCAAACGACCTCGTTTTGATTAATTACCATTTTGTCCCTATTGTAATTACATATTTTAGGCATTTTTAGTATTTCACACAAATGGGTTGGCTATATAAGCCACCTTATGACTTTTGTAACCCTAACTGCTTTGTTCAAGCTTTCCCTTGACTTTGGTTTTAGGTTACATTTTGCTCTCTTACGTCTCTTCTTTCTCTCATTTTCTTGGTTTGCCCGAACACACACCCCTTGAGGATGACAGCCGAGGGATGCTTGTAGCTAAGCCTCAAAGCCTTGAAGAGGAGGGCTACTAGCTTGGTTGGTGGTGGTTTGGCAGTGTCCTCATGTATTTAATGATACAGGTACTGCATTTATGGTTCCAAACTTTCCAAACTAGGGTTTAATGCTATTTAATGTCTTTCCTTTATTCAATACTTGTCATGCTTTAGGGTTCAGTGCATTCTTAATGAAAGTAAGATGCAAGCTGACATTCATACTCAGATGTCATTTACGAGAGCCATTGAAATGAGAGTTTAAAAATACTAGGATTTTCAAGCTGATTGGAACATTGAATGCTTAGTATATGTTTGTACTCATATAGGAGTGTTTAGGGTTAGGTTTAATAGCTAATAAAGATCCGGTTTTTGGCCTTGACTATATGTCATTTGCCTAATGGGAAATAACGGAGGACACCTTAATAACCCCATTTTATCTATTTAGTGACAGGCTCCAACAAAAGATTACCATTTCACACTTCATTTTAAGCCATTTCAATTACCAAGTGAACAACCAAACTCCCCTGTTTTTAACCAAATCCAAAAATCCAAATAAAAGTCTCACCATTTTCAAACATGATGCAAATCATTCGTGGGATGAAAACCCATCCCCGTGTTCAACCCTAGACCCATTATCTGCGGTAGCTTGACTACGACGTGGGGCTAGGATATAAATTTTGTTGATTCCGGATCACCCTACTGTGGCACGAATCACCTAGTTCCATAGGGAGAATTCCCAAAAAACAGCTTTTCCAAAGGTCTCAACCTACAAGCTCAAATTTATCACACAAGATGCAACAATAATGAATATGATGCATCTGAATTTAAACAATACTCTAGTCAACAAGTGCAAAAGAAGAAACATACCCTGCATATTCGGCTGACTTGCACGCTCAACCTATGGTACAATGGTGTAGATACACCCTTGGGTCCCCGAAGTCTGACCTTTGATCCCTGTCCCTGACCTCGACCCATACTCACGGCCCCTCGAACATGCGTTTCTGAAGGTGCTTAGGTAGCACTCTACAGTGGCTTGGTTCTCTAACCCATACCAAGGTGAGAAGGAATAAACTGTATTGATGCCTATCCCACCGATGTCTGGGACTACGGTGTCCCATATCCTTGGGATCTCCGCCTTTGTGGGCAATCCCGCTTCTTGTGTCTAGGCTGGTGACAATAGAAACATATCATCGGCCCTGCTTGATTGGCATCCCTACCCTGGCCTTGGCCCTGATAGTCGCGGCCCTGTATTGAATGCCCTCGTGGAACATAAGTCCTTCGCTTCTTTCTCGAGCTAGAAGATGAGTGAGTCTCCTTTAATTTCTCATTGGTACCCGCATCCCGGATGCTCCGTGCGTCATCTATCTCCTTCTTTATGGCCATAGTTGTCCTGACCCTAGATTTCATGTCTTGTAGGAGAAATCCCACAATCTTACCCCGGATGGACAATTTCATACCATCCTCGAATTTTATGACCTTGGCCATATCTTTGGCCACAAAATCATCCCCGAAACATGCTAGCTCTGTGAACTTAGCCATGTATTCCATAACTATCATGGCTCCCTGTTTCAGCTCTAGAAACTCTCGAGCCTTGGCATGCCGAGCAGATGCTAGGAAGAACTTGCTGATTAATGCCCAAAAAGTGCAATTTTGAACCCTATATTAGATAGGTTTTGAGTGCTTTTTGCGCATTAATCATGTCATTTATACCAATTGAAGTGTTCTAGTCTTCTTAGTAACACTTATGCCATTTAGAGGGTATTTTTGGTTGTTTTGCAGGTATTTGTGCACTCTTGGAGTTCAATCTCAATACAAAGGATGAATCATGAAGTTGGAATTCCAAGTCTCGGCCATTGACCGGCCGAATCAATGAGAAAACAAAATGAAGTGAAGAAAAATTCTGTCTGGAGTTGGCGGGATGAAACGGTGAAGGATCAACAATGCGGGAATTTTTAGCTAAGCTCTCTTGAAAATTTTCGCTAAGATTGCGAAAATTTAAGCAACCATGGCTGCAAATTTCGCTAGACCCGTCAATTTCGCTAGGCACCACTCTTAGCGAAAATGCTTTGATTCGCTACTCACAAGAATTTACGTAGCTTAGCGAAATTTCGCTATGTGGTGGCCAATATAGCGAATTTCATGTTTTCGCTAGACCTGGTAATTTCGCTAGTTAGCGAAATTTTGCAGCCTAGCGAAATTTAATGCCTGGAATCATGCTTTATGAGTGTGCCAAACCGCCTCGAACTTGGTGTATTACTCTATTGTCCTATAACTTAGCCAATTTTATAGGGTTTTTATTTTCATACTTGTGAGGGCCTATATAAGCCCTCTTTGTTTGTAACCTAAGTAGATTTTTGGAACAATTTGGGAGAGAAGATTTTTGTAAGTTTTCATTTTGTAAATAAAGTCTCGTATTTTAGTTAGGGTTTGCTTCTCTCTTCTCTCTTTGCCCTTACTCGACTCCCAAACACCCCTCTTGAGGATGACAACTCAAGAGATGCTTGGCTCGCCTCGCTCTTTGAAGGAAAGGCTAGCTTGGTGGTGGGAGCATATAAATGTTGTCCTCTTGTCTTAAAAGCTAAATTAGTGTATTTATGGCCCCTTATATTCTCAAAACATGGTTTATAACATTGAATGTTATTGATTTGGCCAATACTCTCCATGCTTTAGGGTCAAGTACATATTCAATGAGAGAAGTACTGTGATTCTTTAGATGGTCTTTACGAGCCTCTGAGATAATATTTACATGTTAGGGTTCTTCAAATTAGGGTTAAATAACATTTACTGTTATTATTTTGGCCAATACTCTCCATGCTTTAGGATACGATTACAGGTGAGGAGATGCCTTTGTTGTTCTTTAGATAGTCTTTACGAGCCTCTAAAATGATAATTTAATGTTAGGGTTTAAAGGGGCCGTAAGCGCATGCTACACTGTATTGACTCAAATAAGGTTGCTTCATGGGTGAGGTTTGCTAGTTAAATATAGATGCGGTTTATGCCATGGACTATAGGTTGCATGTCATAACGTGAGGATAAAGCAGGAAACTTGTTTGCCACCCCAACTTGCCAAGTGTGACCTAAATCTTCAAAGTTAACTTTTTCACCTTTACTTTCAGTTTTACAATTCTCGGTTTAAACCATTCACTTTGTTTTGAAACACAATTTGAAAGTCCAAATAAGCCTTACCTTCATGCATATACGAAACCATTTTTAGGATGAAAACCCATCCACAGTGTTCGACCTAGACCACTATCTCTGCAGTGGCCAAGCTCACAGCGGTGTAAGAACAGGTGTATATAAATTTTGTTGATTTTAGCTCAGCCTACTGTGGCACGAATCACTTGCTCATGAAGAGCTCTAAGAAATTTCGCCATGTCATTGCCTCAAAATTTATGGAGGTCTTCACCCAGTCCCACCACGCCCAAGATTCACCCTCTAGCTGAAATGCTGCTAGTCGGATCCGTGTAGTGTTGGAGGTGATCTCCATAGCCTCTAACACCTTTTCTATCTGTCGGAACCAATGGTCGGCCACCATCGGGTCCCCTCCTCCCATAAATGTCGGAGGATGATGTGCCTTAAACCTCTGAAGGTTACTCAACCATCCCAGTTCGCCAGCTACACTAGTCTATGCAATGGTGGTAAATGTAGTGCCCCTCTCCTCCACAAATGCCTGCTTATCAAAGCCAGGCGGTGGTCAGCTACTACCTCATGGACGACCTCTGCGTCCGCGCCCTCGACTTGCCATCTACACATGTTAAGATAGCAAATTTAGATTCCTCTCTTTCCATTTATCACATTAGCGGTGCATAATGTCGAACACTAATAAATAACCATTCCTACGTAATCATGCTTATTTGTTTTCCGAACCCCTAAGGTTACGTTTGCTAACCCTAGTGTTCTTCAATTTGTATACACGTCCTTTCATGTATATATTCATACAACCATAATACATCTCCCGTGGAACATATTAGAACACTAAAGCAATCAATCACGAGGCAATATGGGTATTCTATACCCATGCCGCTGAAATCTAGTGTTTGGACCTTCAACTCTGGAAATCTTGGGAGCTATGATAAGCCAATGACAAGCCAATAACCTAAAATATTGGTGGATACCCCCACCCCAGCTCCTAGGTAATCATTAACCTAAGCTCTGATGCCAAGCTGTGATACCCCAAAACCCAAGGGTCCGTATACTCAGATACCATGCTGTGACACTCCAAAATCCGGGGGTCTGTCTGACAACTTGTCAACCCACGGAATATTCGTGGTCGCCTTTCTGTATATTTTTCTTACAAATATACAAATTCTTATAATATTTTACAAGAGTTTGATGTACAACTCCTTTACACTTTTACATGCCAAAATATATTAAAACTAGATTGTTCTAATGTATTTTACACAAATACTTCTCAAGGCCACAACCCGGCCTTCTTCGTACTCACGACCTCGAAGGAGTGTCGTCTTCTCATGTACCTAAAAGGGTAGTCCCATGACGGGGTGAGCAAAGCCCAATAGATATATCTCCTACCAAGGCTACTCCCCACCTAAGAGCAACATGCAATTCCAATACATACAATCACATGCATTCAAGTACCTATATACGTACTTGAATGTCGCCACTATATCATGAATCTGATGTGCCCCTCTTGTGAGCTCAAATCCACCGAGTCCTGCTTGACTCCTCACACTGCATATGCTAAGTGTGGCCGTCAGGGCGTCACGCCCATAAACCCTTTTCCTCCCAAAACAAAAGCTTTTTGTTTTGTAATTCTAGACACATTGGATACCCCTAATGCCTACTTATTACCTTACCCAGTACTGTGTGTTATGCATTTGTAGGCCACGGATTTCCGGGTTCTAACTGTAGGACGTTGCACACCTATACAACATTTTTTATGGTCTTTCATTGATGGTTTCATGTCTAAACCATATACTAGGGTTTTCACCTGAGGGGGTGTCTATCACTACTTGCTTCACCCATTTACACGTACTTTTCATGCCATGCAACTGTGAGCCTCAATTTTGACGTTGTCCCATTTTACTGAGCTCACCATCAAACACCAAACACAGTGTTGATTACCCATGTCCTGAAGACATACAATTACCAACACCGGTGTCGGTTTACCATGTCTCCACGACTAGCCACGCCGAACAGAACACGGTCTCCGGCCCGACCACTGCACTCCGCCCCGACTGGCGTGATATCATGCATAAATGCAATGCAAATGTCATTGTATGCCATTTCATGCCTACATGTACGCTACCTGTCACATGCAACATATCTTTTACACCACATGTCAAGTTTCATGGATAAATTATATTTAATACATATAATTATTTCCATTTTTTTCACACATATATCATATAATTTCACATGACATGTTATTCAATTTCTGACAATAACACATTAGCCATCCCGACCATAAATCAGGCCGTGGCAGCCTCGGAAATAATCTGAACCTGGTCAAAGGGAATTCAATTTATCAATACCATACAAAACATCAATACGCAATTCCTTGCCCGAAACCTGCTTGACCCGAATTTAAGATACAAGCGGTTAGAAAATAGAAGTTAGGAACTAGAGCAGGACGATTCCTCAACTGTCCATGATCCAGACCCATGTTCAGCCCATGTTTTGGCTGAGTACTTCATCTTATTTAATTCTAGACTCAACGAGCTTTCCGTAGAGTCTAAGAACGTGCGAATCGGAGTTCGGACGGGAAAGTTATGGCTGTCCAAAGTTGATGTGGCCGATTCGCAAGGGTATGCGGAAATATTGGCACACCCCCATTTGCCATTTTGGTCGGGATTTTTCCATCTCGAAACACAGTGTTCAGTCTCGGACAGTCCCAAAACCCCGTGAAACCGATCTTTTACCGTCACACAACAACAACCAAACCACACACATCTTAAATTCGCTTTGAAATGGGGCGAAACCGTTATGCCATTACAAGGCCCCTAGGCATAAAACAACCAGAGTAGGAGGAAACCTACCTCTCATAGCATGATTCTGAGTCCTTTGTTGTCCGGTTCTGCTCCCTGTGTGACGTTGGTTCCGATTCCCCTCCTGCTTTCCTTTCTTCCTTCTTTTATCTCTTTTCTTCTTCTCTCTTTTTTTTCCTCCTTTTCTTTTCTTTCTTTCCTTTTCTTCCTTATTTTCTCTCCTTCGCTTTTTCCACTTTCCTTCTTGCTCCACTTCCCTTCCTCTCTCCCATTTTTTTAGTTTACCTTTTCTCCCCTTTCTCTTCATATATAGTATATTTTATTTTATTTATTTTTTGTTTGAATCGGTTGGGGGCCACAAGCCTCCCCGCCAACTGGAAGGCGATTCGTACCCTTGATGGTGAGCTAAAATCAACAAAATTTATATACCTAAGTTCCTCTCTTTACTTGGTAGTCCAAGCTCTTGTAGTATAGTGGTCTGAGTCGAACACGAGGATGGGTTTTCATCCTAAGAATGATTTGCATAAGTGTAAAAAGGTAAGGCTTTTTGTTTGGACTTTTTGGATTTTTGTTTCAAAACAGTGGAAGTAGTTGCTTCTTGAGAAATTATAAAAAAGCGCGAAGATGAAGTGTGAAAAAATTAACTTTGAAGATTTAGGTCACTAACTTGATATCATAGGGCAAACAAGTGTCCTCGGGTTTTATCCTCGCGTTATGACAAGCAACCTATAGTCCTAGCCATAACCGGATCTATGTTTAACTAGCAAACCTCACCTTAAAAACAACTCCTATTTGAGTTAATTAACATGCATATGGCCCTTTACGGAGTTTGAAACCATAACATTAAATATCATTTCAGTGGCTCGTAAAGACCATCTAAAAAACCACAGTACATCTAGCAATAAGTATGCATTGTATCCTAAAGCATGGTAAGTATTGGCCAAATCAATAACATTCAATGCTATTCAACCCTATTTTGAGAAGATAGGCCATAAACCACGAGTGCACCGTAGCTTTTAATACAAGAGAGACTGACACATGCCCACCACCGAGCTAGCTTCCTTGCTCTTAGAAAGAAAGGAACTTGTAGCGTCTGAGTTGTCATCCTCAAGAGGGTGTTTGGCGACCTAGAAAAATAAGAGGAAGAGGAGAGAAGAGAGAAAAAAGCAAAACCACAACTAAACTACGAGACTTTACAAAAATAAAGCACGAAATTGCTTCCTCGATTTGTTGCTTAGGGTTACAAAATGGGAGGGCTTATAGGCCACCCAATGTGAAAATACCATAAAGCTAACAATTTGGCTAAATTTAGGACAAGGGAGTAATACACCGTTGAAGTCGGTTTGCATTAATTCTAAAAGTGTGACAAGGCGGTGAATTTCGCTAAGGCATCACAATTGTTAGCTAAGCGAAAATTTCGCTAGCTAGCGAAATCACAAAAGAGATAAGCGAATCGGGAATTTTCGCTGGGCGTGGCAATTTCGTAGCTAAGCGAAATTTCGCTAACAGCGAGGTGCTTGTGATGCGAAAATGCAAAATTTCGCTAGGAGGCCAAGTGTACTGCGAAAATCACGGAGTCTAGCCAATTGCAAATTTCGCTAAAGTTGCGAGGAATTTCGTGAGGCTGCGAAATTTCGCAATCGGTAAATTTACCGCAATCTTCGAAATTCCACCGGAATTCTTTGATTCTTCCAACACCTTTGCCTCACATCCTCCTCTTTGCATTGATTTTCTTCACTTTGCCTTCATTCTCTCTTTGATTTATGGTTTGCTTGATGGGCGTGAATAGGTTCAAATCTTCATGATTCATCTTATATCTCGATATTGAACTCCCAAAGTCACGCAAAAACACATAAAAACAACCACAAATAACCTCTAAACGGCATTAGTGATACTAAAGACTTGAACACTTCAATTGGCATAAATGACATGATTACTTGGCATGAAAGCACTCAAAACCTATCTAATATAGGGTTGAAAATAGCACTTTTTGGCATAATCACCCCCAATGCTGGTCATAGCAATGCAAAACTAAAAGGAGATGTATGCGGTGATTTTCAAAAAGTTTATGATTCAAAGGTGTATGTACATATAAACATTGTCTTTAAAGCGAGAAAAATATGGACCTCAGTTTGAAAGCCGACATAGAAAGAGCCAAAACCATACAAGAACAAATTTTTAGGTCAATATTGGTTTCCATGATTCTCAACTTGAATTTCACCTAGTCTAATGGTTCTTTATATAACCGGATTAAGTAATAAATTACAAAATTGTCCCTCCCCAACCCTAACCTTGACATGGCCTTAAGTTGTTGAACAACCTAGATAGGGCTAGTTACTCTCTTCTTTCTTTATTCAACTATATTGTAGGGTGCAATGCTTAAAATTCGACTTCACAAAGTCAGTATGCTTGGGGAGTCCACCGATGACTCTGACAATTAAGGTTTAGGGCATCAAGCCAAAAGGATCACTTGACCACAAACTCTACGAGCTTCTCGGACTCCCGGACTCTGAATGACCGAAAATCAAGCACCTCTGAATGGATTAGACTCTACCTATCCACCGTATGAAACCCATTTGATGACTCCTGACGATTAAGGCTTAGGGCATCGGTTTCAGGCTTCATCATACACCCCCTCGGGTAGTGCT
Source organism: Tetrastigma voinierianum (assembly GCA_016808115.1). Classification (NCBI taxonomy): domain Eukaryota; kingdom Viridiplantae; phylum Streptophyta; class Magnoliopsida; order Vitales; family Vitaceae; genus Tetrastigma; species Tetrastigma voinierianum. The sequence goes on along the minus strand of JAEQBH010007810.1, from coordinate 49,397 downwards.
CGGGTTTCAAGGCAAAACTTCACGACTTTATTTTTCTTTCTTCTTTTCTTTTCTTTTTCTTTTGCTTTTTTTTTTTTTTTTTTTTTCTTTTCTTTTCCTTTTGAAGACACATTGGTCTTCAAGTGTAGGTAACACAAACCTATCTTAGGTTGACAACATGCTAAGGCCGGCTATACCATGAAAGTAAACAAATTCACGACCTATTGAAATGTCCCGGAGTGCGGTGTGTGAATTAGCATAAGGGAGAAATTTTCAAGTTGAGCATCTTTGGAATTTTAGTGACAGCCCCATTTCAAGCATGGAATTTGTTCTAACATAAAGGTAACAAATAGGGATTCTATTCTCCAACAAAAGGCAATTCAATTGTCCAATTTGAAACAATTCAATTGTCCAATTGAAGTAATTCAATTGCATAAGATAGAGGCACAAAAAGGATATACAAAAGTAGAGGAAAACAAAATTTTAACATTCAGGACATGTAGAGCATGGAAATTACCTTTAACCAGCTCCTAAAGTATGGTGGGGATTGTAGGACTCAGGGAGGGTCCAGTAGGAGAATTTCCTCCCTGTTGGCTTCTTTGCACCACATAAGTTCACCTCTGTCCATTAACTTTAAACACTAACATTATCATGGTTGTTGAATCTGCAGAACCATTGGGATATGCACCATTTGGAGCGATGAATGGACACAATCCATCTTGACTTGAGCTTTCACGAAATAGATGGAATTTGAGTCGTATAAAAGAGCGGCCTCCCTCTTTGAAGTTCTTCACAGATTTATCATTTGATCATGCCATCTTTTTGATTTTTCCTTTGCAATCTTTGAATTCAAGTAGGCATCATTCCGTATTTCTTCCAACTCATTGAGATCAAGGAATCTCTTAACTCGAGCCCCACTTAGGTCCATGTTCAGCTTCTTGATTGCCCACCATGCTTTGTACTCGATCTCCACTGGAAGGTGACATGCTTTACCATAGACCAACCGATAAGGGGACATTCCCAAGATTGTCTTAAAAGCTGTCCTGTAAGCCCACAGCGAATCAAGCAGTTTGATAGACCAATCTTTCACGGTAGTGTTACACTTCATTAGAATAGTCTTGATCTCCTTTGTGTGTAGAGTTCTTGACCCTTGTTTGAGGATGATAAGGGGTAGCCACTTTGTGTGTCACACCATATTTAGCCATGAGGTTTTTAAATGATTTGTTACAGAAATGAGAACCTCCATCGCTAATAATGGTTTTCGGTACCCCAAACCTGGAAAAGATATTAGCTTTCAAGAATTTAATTACCACCCTATTGTCATTGGTCTTGCAGGGGATTGCTTCAACCCACTTGGAGACATAGTCTACTCCCACCAAAATGTATCATGACCATATGGCGTGGGGAAAGAGATCCCATGAATCGATGGCCCACACATCGAATAATTCGACCACTAAAATTGGGTTCAAAGGCATCATATGACGGCGCGACAGCTTCCCAAGTCTTTGGCATCTGTCACATGCACGGCACATTTGGTGTGCTTCCTTGAATAAGGAAGGCCAGTAAAAACCTGATTGGAGCACCTTCATTGATGTCTTCTGGGAAGCAAAATGACCACCACAGGCACTCTCATGGCAGTGGTTAAGGATACCTAATTGTTCCTCCTATGGCACGCACTTCCTGATTATTTGATCTGCACAATACTTGAATAAGAAGGGCTCTTCCGATGTAGAATGGATCTTAGCAAGAAATTACTTCTATCCAGCGCCACTCGGTTGGAGTTTCTCTGTGGAGAAAATTGGCAATGTGAGCATACCCGGGGGTTTTTCCGGTACATCGAGGATTCCTCTCGGGGAAATTCATCATTGATGGGTGGTGTGAGTGTCATGTAGTATTATTGTTAACATGTGATAGATGATGCACACCACATTCTCTACTCCGCTTCTTGTCTTTAATTTGCAAGTGAACTCTGATAGAAGAACCCATCGGATGAGCCTTGCTTTTGCATTTTGTTTGGTCAGGAGGTATTTCAAAGCGGAATGAGTGCAGTAAAAATATTCTCATCAGGACCCAACCAAGTATGCTCGAAATTTGTCGGCATATACCCTTTCTTGACAATTCCTTCTCTATAGTAGTATAATTCCTTTGTGCTTCATTCAAGGTTTTGCTTGCATAATAGACCACATGAGGTTTCCCATCTTCTCTTTGGCGAAGTACTGCTCCTATAGCAAGGCACTTGCATCACACATTACTTCAAAGGTAGCGCGATTAGGTTATCGTACTCATAGGGGCGATGTTAGTCAAATGAGATTTCAGGCTCTTAAAAGCTCTCTGGCATTCTCTCTCCCGAACAAACTTGGCGTCTTTCTCTAAGGCTTATACGGGGGGTTTAGCAATCTTGAGAAGTCTTTAATGAATCGTCTATAGAGCTTTTATGACGAAAGGTGCCTAATCATTTTTACACTTGTCGGGGGCGGCAGTTTGGAAATAAGTTCGATCTTTGCTTTATCAACTTCTATTCCCCTGCTAGAGATAATGTGCCCCAGTACAATTCCTTGGTTAACCATAAAATGGCATTTTTCCCAGTTAAGTACCAAATTCTTTTCTATGCACCTCGCATCTGACTTCCCGGATTGGTCAAGCATTCTTCAATTGCCTCCATATCACAGTGATGTCATCCATCTTATACCTCCATTATCGCTCCACCATATCACTGAACATACTAAGCATACACCTGCGAAGAAAGTGGTTGGGCGTTGCAAAGGCTAAAGGCATCCTCCTATAAGCATCGTGCCAAATGGACAAGTGAAAGTGGTCTTTTTCACGATGTGCGGAGCAATCTCTATCTGGAAATATCCTGAATACCCATCCAAAAAACAATAGAATGGGTGTCCAGAGACTCTTTCTAGGAGCTGATCAATAAAAGGCAACGGAAAGTGGTCTTTTCGTGTTACCTCATTGAGCTTCCTATAGTCAATGCACACTCTCCAACTGGTAGTTAGTCGGGTAGACAATTCTTCACCTTTTTCATTCTTTATAGTAGTCATTCCTGATTTCTTAGGCACCACCTGAGTTGGACTCACCCAAGTGCTATCAGAAATGGGAGTAAAATGATCTCTGGAAGCTTGGAGCAATTTTAAGACCTCAATGCGAACTACTTCCTGCAGGTGGGGGTTCAACCTGCGTTGGGGCTGCCTAATAGCTTTAGACTCCTCTTCTAAATAGATGTGATGGGTACAGATTGATGGATTTATGCCCTTTAAATCAGAAATCTTCCATCCCAATGCTTGCTTATTCCCTTTAAGAAGATGTAACAAGTCATCCTCCTGTGCAGTGGTCAACAGTGAGGAAATTACAACTGGACACTGCTCATTTTCTTCCAAAAATGCATACTTTAACTCAGTTGGGAGTGGTTTGAGCTCTAGCTGTTGAAGTTCCTTTGGTTCATCACCGGTGAATAGAGTAAGAATTTACATTTTCTTCTCCAATCTTAGTTGCATGAAACTCATACTTTGAGGTTCTTGTTGCACTTCTGGACACTCAGACAATTTTGGAGTTAATAAATCTTGCTCCTGCTGCTCATTAGCCTGTTCTTCCAGGATCGCATCTATTACACAGACTTCTTCACGGTCATCTTCCTCTAATTGCATATGCCTTTTACTCAAATGAAAAATATTGAGTTCTAAGGTCATATTCCCAGAATTATAACCCGTTTGACGATTTTATTATGGCATTTGATGGCCAAAAATAGCCTCCCCAAAATAATAGGCATAGTTTGGGTCCCACTTTGCAAGCAGTTACGTATCAACCTGACAAAGTCCCTTTGGATAGTAAAATTGGTCCCTTTGAACATCCTCAATGGTCCCTTTTGGTATTTTAATAGATCTATCAGCTAATGACAGTGTGATGGAAGTGGGTTTCAATTCACCCAAACCCAATTGCTTGTACATGGAATAAGGCAAAAGGTTCACACTAGCTCCCAAATCTGTGGGCTTTCTCCACACCTAAAGCCTCGATGTGCCCAGATATTGTAGGACATCACAGGTCTTTGTATTTCCACTTTGAAGTCTTGCATTTGATGATGGCACTCACTTGCTCAGTCAGAAAGGCCTTCATTAAGACCCCTTTTACTGTGCATAAGTCCTTCAAGAATTTTGCGTAAGTGGGGACTTGCTTGATCATGTCAAGGAGAGGAATATTAACTTTCACACGCATGAAACTTCTAACATTTGTTTGGTTCCGCAGAACTTTTCTTTCTTGAGCTTGTGGAAATTGAAGGGGTACACTCATCTTCTTCTCTTCCCTATTGGGGTACTGTTCTTCTTGTGGATAGTCAACCAGTGTTGGATCTGACTGGACTAGAACTGGATCTGTTGGCTTCAATTCTTTACCACTTCTAAGAGTCACGACTGCTTTAACTTCATCAGTTCTGACATTTGGATCATTGGTGAGCATATTTCATTTGCTCCTTTGATGTTCTTTGTGTGTTGGAGAACCTTCCCTTTTCTACATCCTATAATTTCTTTGGTGGATAGTTTTAGAAATTTTAGAATGCATGTTGTCCATCTGCTATTAAGTGAACTCTGTTGTGATTTTCAATTAGCTTGTACATTTAGCACCTTACGTTTCTTCTACAAATATGCCTACCACTTTACTCAAATTCGAGATTGCTGTTCAACGGAGATGACGATGGAAAGGCTGTTGTTGTATTAGTGGAACCAAGCTGTTGTTATTGCTCTGGAGGGCATATGCAAGGGTTTGGATTTCCATGAGGATTGGACAATTTCTCCGATTAGGGTTATTGGTGTACATATGGGCATCTATGGATGGTGTATTTTTGATTTATAGCATGGGCATGCTCTTGACCTTTCCTCAAAGTAATTATTTGGTAGTGAAGCAAAGAAAAGAGTGGGATGAAGATAACTCTCATTCTTGTTTGCATTTCATGCGATTTTTCATTCGAGATCATCGATCTTTGAGTCAAAGCCCGGTCAATTTCGCTTTCATCTCTGTGTCTTCAGGAAATGCGTACTTCTCCTTTGGTGGTTCAATGGCGTAATCTTTCAACTGTAGGACTAGGTTCATCCCGAAGCTTTGGAGGTTTATTTTATAGTTCAAAAATCCATAGCTTCATCTGGATGTTTACTCAAAAAATTACCCCCACACATAGTTTCCAGCAATTGTTTCATAGGAAGAGACATACCACCATAGAAGTGGTTTACCAGCATCCATGTATCAAACCCATGGTGTGGGCATGCACTGATGGTCTCCATAAATCTCTCCCAACAGCGATAAAACCTCTCACCATCTTGAGGCTGCGAGGTATAAATTTGTCTTTTCAAATTGTTGGTCTTATGAGCGAAGAACTTCTTCGAAGTGCACTGCTTGGCTCGTAATTTCTAATGGTTCTAGGCCTCAGTTAGTTTAGCCAAATCTTGGCCTTGTCGCTAGTGTCGGTGGGAATGCTTTCGACAGAAATCCATGTCCTCATTCCCTTTCATAAGGTAGTGCATATTCCCCCGAAATCCTAATATGAGTGTATGGATTTTCATTTTCCATACCATGGTATGTGGGGAGTAGGGTACCAAGTAGGGCCTCTTGCTACATCTTCGTGAGGTAAGATACGGGAGAGCCTTAACCCTAGGAGGGTGGATGCCAGTGATCCTCGTGGTTCTATAGGCAGTTGGATTCATTGGGGACCTGCGACTCTCTTTGTTCTTCGAGCCCGAAGGATCCATGGTATCGGTGTATGCGACTTCACACTTTGGTCAATTTGTATGCTGATTCTCTGCGATCTACACAGTGTCTCTATCCCGGTGGTGCATAAACACATTACAAAATTGTAGAGACAACAAAGAGCACCCAGTAAAACAGCGAAAGATTAAGGTTAGCTAAAATAAAACGGCGTATGAAAAACAAAAGCGGTGAGATTCGCTAAGTGAAGAAAACTACGATTCTGTTGCTGGGTTACAAGAGTTAAAGGTTACCTTCACTTGGCAATGAGGATTACAAGTACCTTCAACTTATCAAGCGTAGTTTGGCACCATCCCGAAACAGCGGCGCCATTTGATTAAATTGCCCTGAGTAGGCTGAGCTAAAATTAACAAAATTTATATACCTAAGTTCCTCCCTACGCGTAGTCAAGCTACTGCGAGTATAGTGAGTGCAGAGATTAGAACAGGGATGGGTTTTTCATCCTAGAATGGTTGCATAAGTGTAAAAAAGGTAAAGGCTTTTGTTTTGGACTTTGGATTTTGTTTCAAAAGCGATTGGAAGTAGTTTAAGCTATTGAAATTGTAAAAAACTGAAAGTGAAAGTGTGAAAAAATTAACTTTGAAGATTTAGGTCACTAACTTGATATCATAGGGCAAACAAGTGTCTCGGGTTTATCCTACGCGTTATGACAAACCTATAGTCTTTGGCCATAACCGGATCTATGTTTAACTAGCAAACCTCACCCACAAAACAACTCCCCATTTGAGTTAACCACGAATTAACATGCATACATGGCCCTTTTACGAGTTTGAAACCCCAACATTAAATATCATTTCGGTGGCTCGTAAGACCATCTAAAAACCACAGTACATCTAGCAATAAGTATGCCTTGTATCATAAAAGCGCATCGTAAGTATTGGCCAAATCAATAACATTCAATGCTATTCAACCACTATTTTGAGAAGATAGGGCCATAAACACAGTACTGTAGCTTTTAACACAAGAGGACCTTTGCATGCCCCACCGCTGGTAACTGTATAACAAGAAAGAGAGCAGCCAGAAATCTCTTGAGTTGTCATCCTCGAGAGGGGTGTTTGGCAGCCTAGAAAATAAGAGGAAGAGGAGAGAGAAGAGAGAAAAGCAAAACCCTAACTAAACTACGAGACTTTACAAAAACAAAAACTTGCCAAAAATTGCTTCCTTAATTTGTTGCTTAGGGTTACAAAATGGGAGGGGGCTTATATAGGCCACCCAATGTATGAAAATACCAAAAAGCCTAACAATTTGGCTAAATTTAGGGACAAGGGAGTAATACACCAAGGTGAAGTCGGTTTGCATTAATTACAAAAAGTGTGACAAGGCCGGTGAATTTGCCGTTAAGGCATACAAATTTAGCTAGCTAAATGAAATCACCAAGAATAATCGGGAATTTTAAGCTGGCGATTAGCAATTTCGCTATTAGCGAAATTTCGCTAACAGCGAAATTCTTGTGAAATGTGAAAAATGCAAAATTATGGGAATAGTGTAAAGCGAAAATCACGAGTCTAAATTCCGCAATTTATTTAAGATTGCGAAATTTTAAGCTAAAGGGCTGCATTCGCAATCTTGGCCGAAATTCACAGGTGTCGATTCTTCCTTTGCTTTGCCTCTTGTCCTCTCTTTGCATTGATTTTTCTTCACTTTGCCTTCATTATGTCTTTGATTTATGGTTTGCTTGATGGGTGATGAATGGGTTCCAATCTTCATGATTCATCTTATATCGATATTGAACTCCCAAAGTACGCAAAACTTAAAACAACCATGAATAACACAAGCGACATTAGTGATACTAAGAAGACTTGAACACTTCAATTGGCATAAATGACATGATTAGCGCGCAAAAAGCACTCAAAACCTATCTAATATAGGGTTCAAAATAGCACTTTTTGGGCACTAATCAGAAGCCTACCACGTGGCAGGCCAGTTGCCCTACCACCTGGTGCCACGTGGTCAATAATACCTGATTTTGCCATTTTTTTTAAAACATGAAATTTCGATAGTCTTGGAATTTGATGAAATTCGACTAAGGTGTTAGATTTTGTGAGACGATTCCAATGTTGAAATCTATTTCATCATCCGAGATCTAGAAAAATCCTAGCGTTTCCTCCAAGACTATTCCAGCAAATTACCAATTTGCCCGTTTTCTGAAAAATTCAAATTTAAATTTTTCACAGGTTTTACACAAACGACCGAAACTGGGGCAGATACCAATTTCTTCTTCAATTCCTCAAAACTACTCTGACACTCCTTGCTCTACATAAATTGGACTTTTGAGTGAGTCCAGTAAGTGGTAGAGAAATTTTGGAAAAGCTTTCAATGAAATGTCTATAATATCTAGCCATACCAGCTTAACCACCTCGAAGCAAGCATGGTAGGTCTCTTCCCATTTCAATCTTGCTTCTCTTGTTCCTAGGTCTACTGAAATTCCATCCTTGGAAACTACATAACCAAGAAAAGAAATTTGATCAAGCCAGAACTCGCACTTCCTAAGCCTAGCAAAAATTTGGTGCTTCCTTAGGGTTTGAAGAAGAACATGTAATTGATTCTCATGCTCTTCTTTTGCCTTTGAATACACTAGAATATCATCTACGAAGACCACCACAAATTGATCCAAGATAAGGTTTAAAAACCCTATTCATTAAATCCATAAAAACTGCAGGGGCACTATTCAAACTAAATGGCATCACTAAAACCTCATAATGCCCATATCTAGTACGAAAAGCAGTCTTTAATATGTCTTCACCCTTTGCCCCAAGCTAGTAATACCCTGTCCTAAGGTCTATCTTAGAGAAAACACAAGACTCTTGTAATTGATTAAATAGGTCATCAATCATGAGTAATGGATACTTATTCTTAATTGTCACCTTATTCAACTCCTTGTAATCAATACATAGTCTTAGAGCCCCATCATTCTTCTTCACAAAGAGCATTAGGGCTCCCCAAGGTGATACACTAGGTTGAATAAAACTTCTATCAAGCATTTCTTTCGTGCAATTGTGTTTTTAGCTCCTTGAGCTCTAAAGGAGCCATTCGATAAGGTGCTTTTGAGATAGGAGTTGTCCTTGGCACTAAGTCAACATTGAATTCAACTTCCCTTTTTGGTGGTAGTCCATGTAATTCTTCTAGAAATACATTAGGTAATCTCTAACTATAGGAATTGCATCCAATCTAAGCCAAATATCCCTGGTAACCTTTCTTGATTAAGGATTGAGCCTTCATAACTGAATAAAATTCAATAGGGGCATTGCTAGAACTCCCCTCAAAATAAAATTCAGGTTGTTCGGGAATATGAAAGGTCACCTTCTTAGCAAAACAATCAACTAAAATGTAAGTGAGGCTAGCCAATCCATTCCCAATATGATATCAAGTCCACATGTAGTTCTCTACCCCAATCACAATGTTATCATTCTTAACAACCTTGGTAGCCAAAAAGGATTTCCGAATTAGTGTAGAGACAAGCATATCAAATTGTAGCAAGCTAGTAGATAAGCCCAACAAATCAACAAGAGAAGAAGAAATAAAAGAATGGGTAGCTCCTTGATCAATAAGTAATCTAATAGATTGGGAATGAAACTGAATAATGCCTATGACAACCTCTAGTGAGGCTTGAGCATCTTTGTTTGTCATGGAAAACACTCTTCCCTGGGTCTTTGGCCTTGGCTTTCATCCATCTGGTTTCAGTGCTTGAATTTTTTTTGCTAGTAGACAATCTCGAAAAAAATGACCATGTTCACCACAATTAAAGCATGCACCACTCTATTTGTAGCACACAGTACCACCATGTTGCTTGCCACACTCACTACAAGGAGTGACTTTGTTTTCCCCTACTTCATGAGTAGGTCTAGCACCCTTCTCTCGTGAAGTACTTGGCCTTTTTTATGTTTGAACACCTTAAGGATAATCAGATCTACCTCTTTTGTGTTGTTCCTTGTACTTTTTAGGGCTCTCTGCTTTACTCTCAAGCCTAAAGAGAGGCACTCTCTACCCGCCACGAATAGGTTTCCAACTTATGAAGGGATAGCTTGTCCTTAAAAAATGGACTCAAACCCTCTTGAAAACGAAAGGCATTCTCATTTCTTCTCAAAATTTTCCCTCATCACTTTTCAATTTTGTTGCCTCTGCCTTCCCTTTTTATATTTCATTTCCTTTATTTTATTTTCTTTATTATAATAAAAAAATCTAAAATAGTGTGTTTTTTCATGAATTAAAATTACTCACCTTTATTGATCTTCCAATTTATAATAAATCCATCATGAATTTATGTTTTTTAATTATTTGAAATTTTATGTTGAAATGAGTTTTTTTTTTTTTTCAGTTTTGATATTTCCCTTTGGACAAATTTTATTTGAATCATAATTAGTTTGAAAGTTAATTTTTTTTATCTAGAAAAATTATAATTTATTTTATTGTAATTAACTAGTATCAAATTCATATTTATTAACTATATTTTTCTACTTTAATATAGTGAACTATGGGAGAATACACACACACACACACACACACACACACACACACACACATATATACTAATTATATTTATTAAAAGTATATTTTAGGAAAAAAATATTCTACAATTAAAAAAATTAATAAAATTTGTAATAGGTCATGGATAAAAATTAATTTAATAGATAACATATTTCAAGTTACCTTTTAACTATCAAAATTTACCTTACAAATCCTTTTTAAATAGGAGATCCTATAAACAAATAATAAGTGGAAATATTCAATTTGTTTCTAATTTATTCTATAAATAAATAAATATAATTTTTATACTTATAATTATAGAAAACGATATTTACATTCTAGATTTTGAAACCAACATATAAAAATCTTTTTATTGACATGATGCAAATAATAGACAATTAAATATTATTTGGCTTAACTAGTGGTCTCGAGTTCGAACCTTAGGAATGTAGTTGTGTTTTGTGTTAGGGCTTTACCGCCTTTGTGGTCATTCCCAACTCATACGAGGAATAGTCTCAATGTGGTATGACTTAAAAACGCTCTCCGTGTATGCACGAACCCGCTCGAGACAAATCATGGTCTAACCTAAAACACCATGTTACTTGATAAATATAATAAAAAAATGCGAGGAAATAGCCAGAAGTGGGGAAACTAGCTTAGTACTTCCAAGACTAGCTATGGGCATAGCGAGGGGAGGCCAGATTCAAATCTCATTGAGAACAAATTTGTGTACTTATAAAAAAAAAGTCTAATTTAGAAAATTATAGTTTACCCTTAATTGAAATAAATTTTCCACTTCTCCTTCTTTCTCCTCTGCTACTAACTTGGTTCATGCAGCATTCCATTTACCTCCCATGACTTCCCGATTCCTTTGCTCTTGCCTTGTTGCTCGTCACCCCATGCAAACTAGGGCCAAGTCAAGCATTTTCAAGCCTAGGGTGTTGACTGTTGCTCCCTCTGCCATACACCAGGAACTTTCCTCAGTTTCTGAAGCACTCTCACTTCATCGTTGATTCGTGCCACAGTAGGTGTCTGGAATCAACAATATTTATATCTTAAATCCTACTGCCGTAGCAAAGCTACTGCAGTATAGTGGCTCTAGGGTCGAACACAGGGATGGGTTTTCTTTACACACATGATTTACAGTGAAGACCAAAAATGGTGAATTCAATTTGGATTTTGGGGGTTTTTGGTAAAACGGGAGTTGGTGATTTGCGGATTGAAAATACAATAAGTAAACAAAAAAATTGTAAATAAATTCCACTTTAGTGTTAGGTCACTAGGGTTGGGGTCCTGGGGCAACTGAGGTTCTCCAGGGTCATTTCCTCGCGTTAAGAAGGATGACCTATAGTCATATCCCAAATCGATTCTTCATTTAACTGTAAAAACTAACCCTAAATAATTATCTTTGAAAAATTGGTATTTGCCTCCCATTGATGGTCTCGGACAGTGAATAACATCACCTTAACTCACTTCCCAACAGCTAATAAATGATAACTAATAGATGTCACTGTATCTAACAATAAGCATACAATGAACCCTAAAAGCTTACCAGAGTCTGCGAAGCCACATTCTGATGAACGAAGGATCAAACCTAAAGTTTGGAGAAAATAAAAATATCAGCAGATAAGCCTTTCAATAACCCATAGATGATAACTAACGGATGTTAATGGATCTAGCAACAAGCATCAAGGAACTTAAAAGCTTATGAAATCTTGATCGTGAGAGCAATCGAAGGATTAAACTCACGTTTAGTGAAACCATAAATGGTAGAAATACCTCCTTTAAAAACATGGAAACCTCTCGAGTTGCCTTGATCCCACGCCGTAGCCTTCCACTCCAAGGAAAAGAGGGTTTTAGCCGCTCATCCTCCGAGTTGTCATCCTCGAAGGGTGTTTGGCTGCCCAGAAAGTGGAAAGAAAATGAAAGACAAGGAGAGAAAATGAAGCGGTGGCGAAGGCTAAAAGCTTCTCGCGAAAATTGTGCCAGTGATTCCTCTCATTCTGAGGGCTTGATTAAGGCTTATCATCACACTCAAGGCCAAGGAAATTATAAGAAAATCAAAGCCAAAAAGCTATTACAGGATAAATTTGGAAGAAACAAAAACATCAAGCGTCAAGCGGGTGAGCAATTGTTTGTAGGATGAACGGTGGCTAGTGGAGGCATGAATGGTGCTTCGTAAGACCAAAATTCGCGGGTTCAAATTTTCTTTTGTATTTTACGCTCTTCTTTCCTTACGGTCTGCGATGCAGCAATGCTGAGTTTATTTCGAATTCTTTAGTGGCAGATCCAATCAACAATTTCGGCATAAATAGCTTGCAAAACTACAAAATTAGCCTAAAATGTCCCAGTGAATAGTAGGGACCTTAATGTGCAAATCGGGTTAATTAGAATAGTTAGTACACAAAAGTAATCAAAACCTGGTAATAGGGTTCAAAATAGCACTTTTTAGGCACTAATCACACCCCCCAACATACACATTGCTAGTCCCTTAGCAATGAAAGAAAGAAAGAAAGAAAGAAAGAGCATACAAAATGATAACAAAATGATGTTCACAAAAATTATTATATTTCAAAAAGGTTGTGAATGAGTAATGCCTAACCCTCGATGAGAATCACTGAAACCCTTATACTTATGCTTTCGAGATAATAGATGCCATCTGAGAATTGAGTATCAAAAGAGCCTCCTTCTTGGTGAATCAACCGAGACTTCCCACCAAAACCTAAGTGTTTGTTTGATCGGTTCTGACAATAAGCTGGCGCGCTCTCTTTGATGACTCTTCAGCCACCTAAGACACTAGCCAGCCTAAATAGATCCCAGGACCCGCTCTACTTCCACAACTCTTTTTGTGTTGTTGGGGTGCAATGCGAGAATCGACCTGCAAAGCCCATGTAACGGGATCTACGATGACTCCCAACCTTAATTAAAACCTTAGGGCACCAAGTCATAAGGATCTTTTGACCACTAACTCTTCATGTTTCACCCCGGACTTCGAATGATTTTGAAACTCCAGCACCTAGAACTTGCTAAACTCCACCCATCCACCCATGTAGCGAGCACTAAGTCGGTGGCTCCCAACCAGTTCATTTAGGGCACAAGGCTTTAAAGGCTTTCGCTATATACCCCTCGGACCTTGCTCGGGTTTCAAGGCAAAGCGTTGCAATTTTTCTTCTTTTTCTTTTTCTTTTCCTTTTCTTTTCTTTTGGAACACACATTGGCCTTCTATTCATGAGATTATAACCTATACAAGTGGTCCAACAAAACTAGGGTAGGTTTACAATGTTTAGGAGGTAGGGCGCTTTTTCACCCTATCAGTTGAAAACCGACAGCAAGTGGTGTGTGGTTAGCTGTGTGGGTGGAAGAAAATGTCAAAAGCAAAACAAGGATTAACTAATCATCCATAATTAAACTAGGCATGGCATCACTTAACATCAACAAGATTGACAAAAGTTTCAATTTTCCAACTCGCAAAGCGCAAAACCACAAAAAAAAAAAAAAAAGGGTGCAAACGGGTCCACTTTTGAAAGTAAGTTGTATAGTATACGCTTTCAATAAAGGTAGAAAACTAGCAAGCCACTGAACACCACAAAACGGGCTTGCTCAAAATAAAAACAAAACATAACAAATCCACTTCCTTCTCGCTAACTCTCCCCTAACCAAATGTCTCTATTGTCCGCAATGGGCTCTGATTGGAAAGTTAGAGAAGGAAGTGTTACCTTGATGAGATGTGCTCATGTTGGACAGACTTCACAAGCTTCTATCGAGAGATCTTATTCACTCCATTTGGGCTTCAAATAAACAAGTTAGGAGAAGAAAATAGAGGAAAAAGGTGACCAGTTAGAGCATTTTTAAACTTACACATTATTAATAATTTCAAAAGTGTTCTTTCTGGCTATATTTGGATTCTACACTCTCTAATCTTTCCAACGGTACCAAAATTACCCAAAATGGAGTTCGGATGAAAAAGTTATGGTCAAAACAAAATTGGGCTACGAAATTGGAGGGGTTGCGAAAATTCGCAGATTGCGAAATAATTTTTAATTTATTTATTTTTTATAATAAAAATAATTATATATATATATATTTTTGAAGACCAACTTTTTTTTTTAATAATAAAAAAATTTAAAATTAAATTTTTTTTTTTAATTAACTAATCGCTCATGTTTTGTCTATATGGGGAGCCTCTATACGCTATATAGATGGTTATGTAAATTTCTGCAACCAAGGTAAAAATTTAGTCGCTGCGAAAATTTTTTTGTGTTGCGTAAATTTCAGAACTGGCCGAAATTTTCTGCTTTTTTCCCGACCTCCCATCAGAGCAAAATTTTTATGACAAAAACTACAAAAAATAAACACAAAAAAATTAAGAAAAATTGCAAAAAAATTGAAAATTAAGCTAAAAATAAAGATTAACTAAAATAAAAGAAAATCTAAATGGAAAAAATTAAAGAAATCAAAATAAAATAAAATAAAATAAATTATAAACGCAGAAAAGGAAAACAAAAGTCGGAGACTGTTTCCCCAAACTGCCTCTCAAGCCTTTAGCTATCATTGAACTCGTGGAGCTTGTAGAAATGTCAGTCCGTATTCATGTCCAATCCAAGACTGGTCCATCCATTATGCCATGCGTAAAGGTGAGTAGCCATAATTTCTTTGATGTATCACAAAAATCCGAAAGCAGCAACCAACTTCCTAAAGTTTGTAAAAATAAAGTGGATGGCCTTAACACAGCCAGCTACTGGATCAGGATGCGTGAAGGCAGTGATGTACACCGGGCAAGCAATGCTGGGTTTGGCAAAGGGCATTAGGATCCAAATTTATGGGGATCGTCTGGCTGATAGGCTCTCGTGTCCCTTCCATCAGATCCTTTCCGTCGTTTCCTCCTACCAAAGAATGGGGAGATTGCTTCATCTTGTCATATATCGCTTCCTCCATCATTATGGTGTCAATTCCGCACTCTTTTTCCAAATTCTCCTCCTCTGGCGAACAAGTCGAATAGAGAAGTGAGATGGATTGTCAGTAGATGTCAAATTTTTTATCGAACTCCATCCACCTCAAGCCATGAGCCTCCACCGCGTCACCGATTGGCCTGACATTCACTACCCTCCTGTCCTCTATGAAATTATCCACTAGTCTTCGCCTCAAATTCAGCATTTGCTTGTCTAAATTGTGGGATGAGGCCTGGTGGTTGCTACCGCCGCGGCTAGTATAATATGGAGAAGCAAGAGGTGCATAAGTTGGGGGAACACTGTAGAAGGTGCACTGAACCACAGCTCTATAGTCCCTCATTGACATGTATGCTCTAGGTTTCTCTCCACCGACACTCACCGTATTGTTCTCCCTCTCCATTTGGTCACGATTCAAAAACCCAATCGGGTATGTAACTACGTATAAATATGGCACACAAGACAAAAAAAAAAAAATCCTCGGGCAAAGATTATTATTATTATTTTTTTATTTTTTTGTGAAATGAAATTAAAAAACTTATTAGCTATATAGTGAATCACCAATTTTGTGATGATAGATCACAGGTGTTCCATATACTGTAAATGCATCTTAGACATCCCCTATAACGACGTGCCACTGATTCGTACATATATGTCCTGGAATCAAGAATATTATATCATAAATCCTATTATCATAGCAAAGCCACTACAAAGATAAAGGGCTCTGTGGTCAAATCACGTGATGGGTTTTCTTCGCATTGGCCACAGATTTACAATGAAGACCAAAAATGGTGAATTGAATTTTGATTTCGTGGGTTTCTGGTAAAAACAAAAGGAGTTAGTGATTTGTGGTAGATTGAAAATACAATAAGTAAACAAAAAAATTGTAAAATAGAATTCCTTTAGTGTGCCAGTCACTATAATGGGTCCTAGGCAACCGAGGTTTCCGTGGTTATTTCGCGCTGGGAGGACGACCTATAGTCATATCCCAAATCAATTCATTTAACCGTAAAATCGACCCTAAATAATTATCTTTGAAAAAATTGCATTTGCCTCCTATCGATGGTCTCAGACAAGAATGAACATCACCTTGACTCACTTTCCAACAAATGCACAAATGATAAATCTAATGATGTCACCGTATTTGTCAAGCATACAATGAACCCTAAAAGCTTACCAAGTAATCGGCCATTTGGCAAAGGAACCAAGGATCAAACCTAAAGTTTGGAGAAAATAAAATATCCTTATCAGCTTCAATAACCCATACGATAATCCAATCTGATGTCACTGATTCTGAATACAAGCAATCCAAGAAACCAAAGCTTATCAAGAATGATCATTGAAAGCAACTCGAAGGGATTAAAGCCTACATTTGATCAAAACCATAAATGGTAGAGAATACCCGTTAAAAACATGGAAAAACCCCGCTGCCTCTCGATCCCCCCGCCAAGAGCCTCCAACAAGGAAAGCCAGCCTCATCCTCCGATTTGTCATCCTCGTGAGGGTGTTTGGCTGCCCAGAATCAAAAGCCGATCACTAAAAATTTATCGTGAAGTGATTCTTTTCATTACAGGCTTAACCGAGGCTTATATATGCCAAAGAGCCAAGGAAATTACAAAAGAAACCAAAACCAGTGTTGCCATAAGGACAAATTTGAAGAAACAAAAATTGCAAAGAAAAACATCAAAGCATCAAAAGGTGTGAATAGTGGTCAGAGGGATGAACAAAGGCCAGGGTCGAGGCATGAACAAGGCCGGGCTCGGGAGGCATGAACAAGGCTCGCAGGAACCAAATTTCATGAAGTCCCATTTTCTGTATTTTCGCCTTTTCTTTCATTCCCGATCTCCGATCTCGCAATGTTGAGTTTGACTCGAATTCTTCGTGCTTGATTTCCACCTCAACATTTTCTCGCATTAATAGTTTTCTCAAAAACTACAAAATTAGCCACAAAATGCGATCAGAGAATAGTAAAGACCTTAATGCAAATCGAGTTACTCAGAATTATTAAGATAATAAAAGCTCTCAAAACCTATAATAAATGGGGTTTAAAATAACACTTTGGGCACTAATCACCTGTACATAGGTTTGAACACACTTCTCCTTTTAATACATGGATCTTTGTTTCTTCTACGCAAACAATTGTCCACAAAAAATGGATTTGCATCAAGGTCATGGCCGATGGCACTCTCGACGCTATAAGTGCCAGCTAGTAGCTGCGGATTTCAACAAACAATTGGCGTGGACTTTTTCGATACATTTAGCCTAGTTGTTAAAGCCTCTACAATCCGTATAATTCTCACCATTGCAGTGACCAAACAATGGGAAATACACCACATTGATGTCAACAACGCATTTCTAAATGGGGACTTACAAGAAACAGTGTTCATGGCTTAACCTGAAGGGTTCGTAGACCCCTCCAAACCTACTCATGTATGTCGCCTCTACAAGGCTTTGTATGGACTTAAAAAAGCCCCTAGGGCTTGGTTTGACAAACTCAAATTCACTCTCCAATCATTGCTCTGTGAGCTTTGCTCTCGTGACTCCTCCTCGCTTTTTCCCTCACGACTAGCTCACTTATGTTTCCGCTGGTCTACGTAGATGACATTCTCATCATTGGAGATGATTCTACCTGTATATCTTGGCTCATTTGAGATCTTGAATCCAATTTCTCTCTCAAGAACCTTGGTCTTGTACGTTACTTTCTTGGTTTTGAGGTTGAACGCATCTCTACGAGCCGTTATCTTCACCAATCCAATTATGCACTTGATCTTCTTTGTCGTACCAACATGCTTGATGCTAAACCCATCAGTACTCCCATTTGTCTCAACTCCATGCTTGCCTTGAATGACAACCCTCCCTTCAATCATCCCTCTCTCTACCTCAACACTATCGATGCCCTGCAATATTTGACTAATACCCATCCTTATATTCCTTTGGCCGTTAGCAACCGAGCGTGCTCCTTCACTTCAATCGTAACCCTATTAGGATAGGGCTTCTATAAGAGAGTCATGTGCCATCAGCGCACCTCGCTTTCATCTGATTCTTTCCATCTGCCCCATCCTCAACCTTGAAGGTTCCTATGCCGATCAGCCCGCAATGGTGATGACTGTAAGTCTATGAGTAATATCTTCTGGTGCAACTGATCATATGACTCTCAAACCAAACATTGAGTTCTATAAGAAGTCGAACCAAATAAGTTTTGTATGGGGCCGGGCGAGCCCGATACCGTATTTCCCAGCATCATGCTCATACCAAACACATTGAACTTGATGTCCACTACATTTGGGACTTAGTTGCTTCCCGCAAAATTGAAGTGAGCTTAGTCTCCTCTCTTCATCAACCAGCGGATATCTTTACTAAGCCTCTTCCAATTGGTCGCTTACCTTTCTTGTTCTCCAAGTTGAGCGTGGAACCCTTCCCGCTTAGCTTGAGGGGGTATGTTGGGAACATTCCAAAACACCCTATGGAGAATGATGTACCTCAGTCACACCATATAACTAACCTCCGCACTCGGCTGGTTGAAGTCATGCAACCAATGCTGGGTTTCAGAAAGTTTTTTCCTTCTATATAAATGTTGTGTTCCTCTCTATTTTGTGTTAACCAAAAAAAAAATAATAATAATGATGAATGAATTGGTTCTCTTCTTTCGAAGTTGTTCTTCACTTTTGCATCTTTTATACTCTTACATAATT
This sequence comes from Tetrastigma voinierianum, assembly GCA_016808115.1. Taxonomy (NCBI): domain Eukaryota; kingdom Viridiplantae; phylum Streptophyta; class Magnoliopsida; order Vitales; family Vitaceae; genus Tetrastigma; species Tetrastigma voinierianum. The sequence goes on along the minus strand of JAEQBH010007810.1, from coordinate 30,562 downwards.
CGAAGATTTTATTTTCTATTATGCAAAACTACAATAAATTAGAAGAAAAAATAAGATCTTACTACGTTAGTTTAAGAATTATTTTTAAAATAACTGTACTTTTTACTTCCCAAAAAGATCCCTTTTAAACTTGAAAATCCATAGAGACATTTATCATGGAAAGATATATGATTTGTCATTCTTCTCAGGTTCATACAGGGTTTTAGTGTCCTAAAACAGGTGCGAATAACATTGACTTGACTAATTCAATGCGTGACTTAGTCGTTTGTGTTGATATAAGTTTTTGTGTGATTAATAGAATTAGCAAGCAATGAATAAGTGCGTCCTTCTTTCCATTGACTTGACACCGGAGAAGGCTGGTGCCAACATTAATATTAATGTTGGAGGGGCCCGACAAAATCAATTGCACCAACTACCAAAGAAATTTGATCACTTTTGACCTTATCTTCTTCCACCTTTCAAGTTTCTTAAATCGATGGCTGATTTGATTAAATGATTGAAATCTGATCATTCTTTAAATTTGTGTCTGATTTTGAAAAAAAAAATTTCTTATTTGTTGCAAAAACAATCATTTCACGTTGGAGGGACCCGGCAAAATCAAATGCACCAACTACCGAAGAAATTTTATCACTTTTGACCTTATCTTCTTCCATCCTTCAAGTGTCTTAAATCGATGGGTGATTTGTGACACCCCAATTCCCGAGGTCATTTTTTTAACACGTCGCAAATTTGGTATAAAACAACCTTTTTATTACGAGGACATATGAAACCTGGTCAAACCTTACTGTAATCGCATTTATACAAATGAAATTTTTAATTACACTCGTTTCTTTTTACATAAACATAAATTGGGTTTTTCTACCCAAAATTTACAGGATACAGAACAAAGCCAAATCTAGCATTTTTCTCAACTAATTTCTTAGACCTATTTCATTTTTTGGGTGTACTCTTAGGCCGAAAAATATTTTCCACGATGCCAAAGAATTTCGCAGAGTAAAATCTCCTACTTGGTGGCTACTCCCCACCTAAGTGCACATGCAATACCATGCTCACAATTTTACACCCATTGAAGTAAAAATATGCAAATTTCTATATGAATATCACCTGCCATGCCCCATGCCTCGAATCCTCTCCGACCCACTCACACATGCAATTTTCCATGTACGAAAACTATTTCCAAAACAAAATATTTTTTTGTTTTACTTGGAAGTTTCATTGGACATACTCCGATAATAATGTTGGACCACCCTATGATATTTTCTTACTGACACAATTTCGAAAATACTGCACAACCCTCCGATATTTTCATCGACAATAATTCGAAAATACTACGGACAACCCTCCGATATTTTCATTGGACAAACTCCGAAAATACTGTGGACAACCCTCCGATATTTACTATGGACAACTCTCCGAAAATATTATGGACAACACTCCGAAAATACTGTGGACAACCCTCCGATATTTTCATTGGACATGCTCCGATAAAAACTGCTTGTTCAAAGCCATGCCGTGCACTCACACCCAATATACGCGATGTCCCCATGCACGTGAAATGCGATGCTACTGCATGGTATTTACTTATTTGCATGCATGCATGCATGTATCAGTATCATTCTCACAAAACTGCATGTTATCAACCTAGAATAAGCATGCAAATTGAAAAAAAGTTTTCAAGATTTCCAGCTCAGAAAAACAGCATGCATTTCTACCATTTTTTCACACCAAAAACTACATGTTATCAACCAAGAATAAGCATGCAAACTGAATTTTTTTCCAGATTTCAACTCGTAAAACAAATATACATTTCTACCATTTTTTCATTATTCAAAATCGTGATGTTATCAACCAAGAAAAATAAACATGCAACCTGGACTTTTTTCTAGTTTTCAAACTAGAAAAACAACATGCACAAAAATCCAGCACACTACATAAAAATAGCAGATTTAAACCTATTCCAGATGACACACCCCCACCCCCTACTAGCTGTGTGTGCTTCGCCACCCCACTGTAAAATCCTCAACAAGCAGCCTAACGACTAGAAAATCTCAGAAACGGTTGTATTTGCCAATAAAACTCAGATAAAATTTTTTCCTTTTCTCAAATTATGATTTGGTAAAATTTACAAAGACACGCTGTATATAAGACATGTTCCAAATCCTCAAACACAATTCTACACTTTTCCAAATATGGGAAACCATGAACGACTTCTTTAAGTAGAGCTCTCATGTCATCATTATCCCAAGAAACCATCATGTACATCAATATACAAATTCAAAGTATTTCACAAAAGATTGTTAATACAAGAACCCGATACAAAAAGTCGTGGAGAACTTACCATGCTCCAAAGTTCGCGGTGCCCGCACTAGAAAAAAATAGTTTTAAACAACAACAAAATAATGAGCTAAACAAGCCTGGGTGAGTGCATGCTTTATTAAATGCTTTTCTTTTTTCTTAAAGTTATATCAAAACTCAGAAACTTCTTTGTACGACATTTTCCGTAAAACCTTGCTTGTCGCTTTGCTTCGCTTTCGCTTTTAAAAGTTTCTAAAAACTTTTCATAACTTCTTCGTTGTTTAAAGTTTATAAAAACTCATAAATCTCGTTTGTTTGCTTACTCAAGTTGCAAAAGTTTATAAAACTTTTCATAAATGTGAGCCCTCGTTTCAATCATTGCTTTAAAAGTTTATAAAACTTTTATAAATCTTCTCGCTTGTCGTTTTTACCTCGCTTTAAAAGTTTATAAAACTTTTCATAAAACTATGAGCCTCGCTTCAATCTCGCTTAAAAGTTTATAAACTTTATAACACGGTTTCAGCCAACCTCTGCTTTTAAAAGTTTATAAAACTTTTATATAAACTTTTTATAAACACGGGAGCCTGGGCTCATTCACTTGCTTTAAAGGTTTATAAAACTTTTTATAAACACGGGAGACTGGGCTCAACCGTGTATAGTGGTTGATTTCAAAACAGTATGGAAATTGTTTATAAATCAAGATCAACCACTGGATACTTTCTGTCATTGCATCCCAAGAACACGGAGTTCTGGCTTCAACCGTGCTTCTGGAAGGACTCCGGGTCCACATCACCTAGAAGAGCCTGCCTCACCCCCTTTTTGTAAATATGGTGGAATGACCTGGTCTACATCACCATAATCTAGCTAAATACACAACCCATATACTCCAAAGACGCGCTACCGCCTCCTTAAATGCCATGATGCATGAAATGATGTCCTAACACCACCGCATCGCACGAATACCGACCTAGTATGTCATTTAAAACTAGGATTTGCTAGCCCGTTTTTTTTTATAAAATATACTTTGTTTGTCATTGTTTCGCTTGAAATACGGTTTTACAACCCATAACCATCGTTGTTGCTTTTTAAAACTATGGTTAAATACACTCTAAACCATTTATTATTTGCTTTTCACATATGGTTTAAATCAAACTATCGTTGTTTGCTAAACTCATTGCTTTTGCTTTAAAAATATGGTTTATAATCAAAACCATTAAATACCAACAGAAATGCTCATATAATAATACACTAGTATTTGAAAATAGGTATAGAACACTCACCTTTTGTTTACCAAACTTGAGCACGACTCCACCATTACTTTCCCGCCTCGCTTAGCTCACACTCAAATCATCACCAAGAAAAAAAAAAACATTAATCGCCTCGTTGCATCGTACACCTTAACGTACTTCATGTGCACGCTCACTTTTAGTAACAGCACTTATTCGCCTGGGCTTGGAGGCGGCGAGGCCAATGCTTCATCGAAGCTCATTCACTTTTTGAAACCTCTCTTAATCATTTTTTAAGCTTCCCATGTTATCGTGCAATGACTCGGGCTTTACTATGCCAAATTACAAACTGGCTGGACACCTGGTGGTACCGACACCACTCATCTTTGGTACCGGCACTAAACACAGCTCCTACATGTTGGCATCGGCATCACTCGCCTTGGCAAATTTTGCATCAAATGGTTTTGTTAAGGGTACCTAGTATTCTCACCTCGTTTTGGTACCGCACCACCTCGTGGTTTTGGCCCATAATTATCGTTTTCATTCTTTGGACCATTTTTTTTCATACAACTTCTTCATTCCATAATACCTCAAAACCAACATGGAATTCATCCAAACTAATACCATATAACTAACCTCAGGTGAAAATCCTAAGAATTCAAACCCAAGGTCCAACAATTCTACAAATCCATATAATTATAGCTGGATTCCAGTCATTTATTCTATACCAATTAGAGTTTTACCTATTATTAACTTCAAGAACCAGATTATGACGATCTCTCCACAAACCCTGCATAAAGGAGAAACTAATCTCCATGGAAACCTAGAATTCATACCAAACCCAAAAGAATACATGATTCCGACACAAAACATACCTTTTGCTCTTCTCCCTTCTTCCTCCTCTTCCTCCTCTTTCTTCCTCTTTCTTCCTCTTCTCCTTACTAAGCCAGCTCTAGCCAAAAAAAATGAGACCAAATGACATGTTTTGTTTGTCTCACCTCTGTTTATAGTCTCATCTTTCCTTTAATTAAATTTAGGTCCTTAATCACTTTAATATTTGCACAACAACTTTTGTTATTTTCATAATGACCTCTCATCTTCTCAAATTATGGTTTTCATATCCTTTTTGGCAAATTACAACTTTACTCTTCTTCTAATACAACATTCCGGGTTAAATAAATTTATCATTTCACCATTTCATCCCGAACAACGACCCCAAAAAATACTATTAATGGCACTTGGCACATATGTGCCCCTATGATTACATCGCATTCGTACACCTTCTGGACGGGTATTGCACCGTGATCCCAGCTTTTGGAACCAAATATAACCAGAAAATACACCACAATTTGGTTCAAACTATCATGCACTAGCCCTAATATCAAGGTTGAGCTTCATGGCCATTGAATGGCCCTTAGAGTCACAGTAAAACTACAGAGAAGAACCCTACCTCAAGTGTAAAGCCAACTCCCTTCCTTCCTTCTTCTTCTTTTTTTCTCTTTAGATTTTTCCACCGACCCTCTACCACCAAATTGGTTTGGCTAGGTGTATCATACCCACAAACCACCTTGACACATCATGAATCCTAAGGCGTTTCATGCCTCATACATATCCACTAAGTACATGCAAAGGTTCGAGCATGACACTGTCCACTCATGCCAAGTGCCCTCACCTCTAGTGCCACATGGCACCACATTATGCCAATGTCACTCTATGATTCTTCCATCTCGAAATACGTGAAATTTCTACTGCTTCTTAATCAACTAAAATTGATACAAATTTTAGATTTCGTGGGAGACGAACTCCACCGGCATGTGATCAAGGTCATTATCCGAGATCTAGAGAAATTTCTAGACTTACCATGTGTACGTAATGGTAAGCTCTCATTTTACATTACCCGAGTTTTCACGTGATTCGATTAAATGATTGAAATCAATTATCTAAATTCTGGTCCGATTTAAAAATAATAATTTTCTTATTTGTTGCAAAAGTAAACAATTTTTTTAAGACACAATGTAAATATATAAAATAAAAATATATATTTATTTAAAATTAGTTATTTAAAAAAAAAAACATGTGAGACAATAAGTTTACAAATTTCTATGAATATTTTGTTGTATTTTAACCAAATATTCAGTTCGCTTTTTGGTAGATATCATTATCACTTCTTTCACCCTTATCGTTTATCAGAGATCCACTAACATTTCAATCCATGAATCGAATTCAAAAAATTGAAATCGACAAATTTGATAGTAGGGCAACTTTCAAGCGATTAATGCAATGATTAATTTAATACAAATGCAACTTTGTTTAAACGATGCAGCGTGTAGCGTGATTGATCAATACATGATTAATTAATAAGGATAAAACGTCATAATCGAGAGACCAATTCTCAATCCAGATAATAAAGTAAAGCAGAAGTTTTGAATTTATTGATAAATTGATGCTTTATAAAGTTTCTAAAACAACTCTAAAACATCTATTTATATCGAGACATAATATAGGTATAATAGGAAAAAATAATATTGCAAAACAATTATAGGAAACTAAAACAATAATAGAAATAAAAATAATATCCAAAAAAATAAAGATAATATCTAAAAACAACAAAAAAAAAAGAAAAGAAAGATTTTGGTTGATTTGATTTAAAGCCCTGCAATAGTCACCTCCACTTCTGAAAACTCGTGCTCGAGTTACTTTCTGGATATCCAAGATTCATATCTGGTTGGAACAAGGTAAGATTAGCAACATTGAAGATCTTTGAAATCCACATCCAACTTGGTAAATCAATCACATAAGCATTGTTGTTGATCTTAACAATCTAGTACGATCCACACTTCTATCACAGCTTCGCTTGGTCATCCTCGTCTTCAATGCTATCCTCCACTCATCTAGAAGATATTCCGATTTGATGATATTACCCCTCAAGCTCAATCTTTTGCTAAACACAATTTGTCGAATTTAACTAATGAAGCATATCATCCAACCTTAGAATAAGAAATCTATATCCAACGATAATTTTGTTGATTGTCCTACTATCAACACGTATCTGCCAACTTCCATCTTTATTAGTGCGCACAAAGTTGGTATTATGCATATGCTCATGCTAGTCAAGATGCCCTCATGAGCTAAATCCTCTTTTCTACCTTTTCTCATGATTTTGTCCATCGAACTCATCCTACAATTAAGAATTAAAAATCTGGACATACCTGGAGCATCGATAAGAGAAAAAGTGAAATCATCACCATAATCGAACAATGAAGTTCATAAATGTCAAGTGTCATCTACATATTGGCAATATATCTAGACAAATATCATGGAGATATCGAAATGCATGACACACGCGTATGGGAAAGATAGCTTAGATGATAATTCTTCGTGGAATCACATATATATCGCGGATATATCGTGGCGATATATCCAATGATATATTCAAAATATCAACCCTTCAATCGCTTTCTTGGACCAAATGATCCAACGTCTGAGATGCCTTCCTATAGATGATCCAACGGCCGGGATTTCACTTGCTTTTTGAAAGCACTGTAACCCTTAGATTTGTTAATATTTTTTGGGAAATAATCAATTTGTTTGGGAAATATCAACTCCCTTAATTTCTCTCATCAACCTTCCTTTCAATGTTGGCAAAACAACTTTCAAACTTTTATAATTTTAATATATTAATATTTTAGATTATTAAATGTATTTTAATTAGATAAATTATGATTTTTTTTTAAACGAAAGATAAATTATGGTTGTAATATTAAATGTAGATCCTTATTTATTTCCACTAATATTATTTTTAAAAGTTAAGATAATTTCAATTTTTTATTTATTTATTCTTTTAGTTTTATTTAATTCTTTATAATTTTTAAATATTAAAATGTGAATTTTTTCAAAAAGTTACGTAAACATATAATAATAATAATAATAATAATAATAATAATAATAATAATAAAGTTATTATATTTTATAAGTTAATATTAATTTAATAGGATGAATCATTAATATTTATTTATTTAATTAATTAAATAAATTAGTAGCAATAGTAAAAAATTGTTGGCAAAATTTTAGAAATTATTATTTAAATATAATAAAAATTAATTTTTCCTTTTTAAAATAAATGACTACAAGTATAGAAAATTGGTAAATTATTATTATTTTTACTTTAGTTACATTAATTATATTAAAAATATCTTATGATACTAAAAAATATCTTTAAAATATATATTATTATTAAAGCCTCTATATATGTTACCATAAATTTTAAATAATTTTTTCGTATAAAAATATTTACTGATATATCCATAAAATCCAAATACCAATATAATTGTCAAAATTGATATTTTCAACCTTGCCTATGATGAGGCACATTAGGAAGAGAAGCACTTGAAATTAGTTTTATATGGTGTTGTATGTAACGCATAGGAGGTAACCCTGTCAATAGATCCTTGGGAATCACATCATCAAACTCATTCACAAAGTCTCGTACCTACATCGAAGCCAATTAAATCTTTACTTTCTACTTCTCCCTTCACAACCATCAAATGCAATGCTTAGGTCTCCTTACACTCACCCATAAGTGAGAATGGGTCATGAACAATAATTAAAAAGTTCATTCCCTCCACTTGTAAAGCCTGTTGGTTCTCACATTTTGGTAACTAATTTCTCTCTGCCAATTTAAAAAATTTAGCAGTATAATCAGTCACCCTCCTATTACCATGTGTACATCTTTTCTAAGCATAAAAAATATATCGTTCATAGTCTGGAGGCAAAAACCTACCTCGTAATAATTGCTTCATCCTACATCATGTTTGAATCAGGCCACACCCCTCTCTCATCCTTATATGCCTCAATCTATCCCACCATGTTGATGCTCTCCCTTTTAACTTATAAGAAACAAATTTAATCTTTTTGTCCTCGGGAAACTCAATATATTCAAAGAACTTGTCTACCTCAGTCAACCAATCGAAAAACCCCTCAATATCGATCATTACCGGGGTTAGGATATCTACCTTAGTTTGTATCCGTCACACTGTAGTTTGGTCGCCACTGAATTCTCTCTCTTGTCTACCACGTGGTTTCGGAAATTCACCAAAGTTGGCATCCTCATCTGAAGTGTCATCAAATCCTACAATTGACCTTATTTGATTTCGTATTTTTGGAATGTCATTAAAAGTGGGTCTAGCAGGGCTAATTCCTTCGCCTTATTCCTCATCGTCATTCCTACTCCCTTGTCCATTGATCCTTAATAATGCTTGCAATTGGGGTTGTATTGTTTCCAACTGTTGAGTTAAATTTTGGATTGATTGTTGCTACTTGTTAATTGACCTCCAAACAGCCTGCAATCCCCGATCATCGCCTCAGATTGGCTCATCACTACTACCAAGATAGCCATTGATCGAAGAAACCCGCTCTGATACCACCTGACGTAGCATGTAGCACGATTAATCAACACACGATTGGGTTCTAAATAGAGGACCATCCTATCAACGATACTTCTGGAGTCCTCTCCATCGACACTTATGGAAACCTCCTTCTGTACCGGGAAAACACTACTACTCATGTATGGTCCACAAACCTTTCCATCTCATCAGTGAACACTAACGCTACTATGGCTCAGCTCTTAGATGCCAGAAACCAAGAGGGTGGTGTGGCAAGGCTTTGATTCTCCCACAGATAATCTAATTCCTTACATGAAAATCGGACCTAATCTAGAACCAGCTTGGGCAGTCCAGTACTCTTCCGTAAGTCCATAACCGACTCCAGAAACTCAACATTCACATTCGGGCTTAACGCAGGGTCTCAACTTTTCACACTGTGTTCTAAGTCACAAAATGCAGCATGGTTCAAAGTCGCAGTGATTCCGCCATCACTGCACGGTCCCTAGATGTATCCGTCAGTGGTGTATCGATCACGTATCCTACGATATTAAAACAGCGATGAGGATTAAAACATTGAAAATTATTAAAACTATATAAATTATTAGAAAAAAATTGACATAATTACAAGCTGCACCACTAAAAAATTTTCTTTTATATTTGTAAAAAATTAAAAGTAGAAAAACAAATCGAAAGCTAAACATGTTTTTCCCATTTTTCTTGTTATCCTTATTATTGTTTGAGAACAAAAAACATTTTTTTAAAATAATAAACAAACAGACCTTAAACATGTTTTCTTTGTTCTTCTTATTTTGAAGAACAAAAAAAAGTTTTCAAAAATAAGAATAAAATAAACCCATTTTTTGAAAAACTATTCTAAAAAATATGAACCAAATAGGTCAAAATCTTATTTCCATGAAGTCAAATAAAAAACAAAAATTATCTTAATTTTAACTCTTAACTGAAATTAAGACAAGGCTTCTAAATCTGTAAATTGTGAAAAACCAAGTGGTGGCATTTTTCGTAATTATATACCGACTGTGAACCCATTTTTTATGAAGGCAAATTAATACACTTTGATCAATGTAGTCTATGGATTCTCTCGCCTCTCTCATCTTCTTTCCCGCTTCCGCCGATATTCACAGAAGTTTTCAGATTTCTTCGTCTCCATCGTGCCACTCTTGTCGACCTTCCATCACCAGCCTCTCAAATCATCTCAATAAGAGTTGTCGTTCCCACTCACCATTGCAGCATCGAGCCATCGACTAGGTTAAAAAACTTGTTGATCGAGGTAAAATAGTAAAAAATAGTGTTGGTTGCATTTTGAAGAGAAATATAAAATTTCATATATATATATATATATATATATATATATATACATTTTTTTTTTTTTTTTTTTTTTTTTTTTTTTTTTTTTTTTTGTGATGGAAGAATGACGAAGTTAAAAAGGAATCTAGCTTTTTCTAATATCAAAGAAGATCGAGTTAACTCGGAATCTCGATCGAATCATCCTAGCCTTGACTGATTTAAAATTCTAGCTCGTTGATTTAAGATGAGCTCAGGATTGCATAAGATCCGGTATGAATCCACGATCACAATGTGTCCCTGCTCACGATGACTAATTTCCAGTGGGAACTAAGGCGACCCAATATTATTTAGTTTGAGAAAACTCAGTCAATGCCTGATATGCCTGTCATGAGGGATGTCCAATAAACCTATGTGAGTGGGATGCCTCACTCTCCCTCTACGTATATGCCGATATATGTCCGATGCGCATTGAGTCCAATCCTGAGACTCAAGTTCAGTTTTCAGTCATCCCGTTGTTCATATGTCACGCATGTGGGTTTTAGACTTATCTCATTCCACTAGTCCCTCATGGGATCACAAGCGCAATCATGACCAAATAGCGTGAAAATACTAAAATGACTAAGCACCAATCTAACACTACTGTCTTGGGGCTAGTGGTCTTAATTAGGATTGAGCCAAAGGTTCAAAACTCGCCGCGCAAGACGTATCTTCGACCGAAGCCAGAACCATCTCTAGGGTAACCACGTTAAGTCCGATACCAGATATGATACAATCACAAACTCGATACTAAATCAGCCAAAGTCGGATGATTCGACCGAGATTTCGAGTTAACTCGGTCAACTCAGTCTTCTTTGAGAATGAAAAAGCCGATTCCCTAACTTCTTAATATGTTTTTACTTATCACAACAAATAAAACAATTTTTTTTTAACAGAAATCTGAGATTTCTCTTTAAAAGTACCAAAAAAATGAACACTTTTTCACTTTAAAAGTACCAAAAATCTGTTTTTACCCATGAAAAAAAAACAAAAAAAAACCCCATTTTTTTACAGAAATATGAGATTTCTCTTCAAAAGTACCAAAAATCAACACTTTTTTTCACTGTCATACTTCGATCAACCACTTTTCTAACCTAGTCGATGGCTCGATGTTGCGATGGTGAGTGGGAATGGCAAAAATCATTGAGATGATCTGGAAGGCCGACAATGGAAGGCCAACATGTAAGACCCAAGAAAATTCCAATTTTCGGAAAAAGGGTAAAATCATAATTTCAGTAAAAGTCCAAAAATTTTCTAGATATCGGATGACTAAACGAATTTCACCGTTGGAATCTTCACAAATCTGAAGAAACACGTCACCTCTCACGACTCGAGATAGTCAAAATTTCACGCTGGCGCACCAAGCATCTGCGTCAGAAACTGCCTGAGACATGTTACGCCGACAAAAGCCACCTACTACACGCACTCGCGGACACATGCTTCAAGACAGAGACGATGAAATGGACGGCCTAGATTGTGCCAAGTGTCAAAAATCCAAAACTTGAGGACATGGATGGTATTATTTGAATTGTTAATGATAATAAAGACAAAAGAGTCAATAGTGGTCATCTTCTCCAAAAGAAAAGAGCAAAAAAACGTGTAGGAGAGGGAGAAGCAGTGAGGTGCAGATTTCATTTTTTAGAGAGAGAAGGTGCACCTTCTCTGGGGATTCCAATGATCGACCGGTCATTTCTGGTGATGCAGCCAGGCAAGAGAGCCATTTTACGCGGCGAGGGGCTACGCGGTGATCGATTCGTGGAGTTCGGCAACCCAAGAGGTAGGGATCTTTCCTACTTATGCTAATCTTGGCCAAGAGCCAAATGGTTAGGAATGTTTCAGGCTTCAGATAGCCGTAAACTCGATCTCAAAACCTTTGAACCGAGTGGAGAAATTCCTATTTTGTGTGATCGCAACGCAACTCCGAGGGCACTGCTCATGTGAATAGTAACATGAATATTTTTGCTTGAATTTTTTTTATGATGTCAGAGCGATTCAAAAATGAATTGCTTGTGTTTGCTAATTAGCCCATGAGCTAATTCTTGGTGTTATTGATGAATTTAATAACATGATTTGTTTGGATTAATTATGTTAATATATATGCATGTAAATATATTAACATGAATGAGTTGGAATTGACATCATGCATTCCATATGCACTGGGACACCCTAGAGTATTAGCAGTGAGTGCATGACATGAAATTGAAAGAAAAACGGAATTGTTTGAGAGCCAATTTCGACTAAGATTTCGAGAATCCGTGGTCGACGGTCCAACAATTACACGCAGGGGAGGAGCCCCATGAATTTTTCTAAGGTTATCCAACATATTCACTGAGGGTCAGTCTAATATTTTTACCTAAACTCTAGAGAGTGTTTTCAAGAACAAATAGCTTTCTCGTTTTGAAAATCGTGATTTTACTTGCATTTGCTTTAGTATTATGCAGGAGTCTATGAGGACTCTCAGATTACGGCTTGGTCAGACATTCGAGCAGGTTCAAGTGAAATTGCTTGAATGTGTTTGTTCACATGCATGTGCAATCAAGGAGTCCAAAAACTCATTAGATTTTTAACCATTTTATGAGCATATTATAAGATAAATGCTGATTGTATGCAGAAATGTGGATATTTGGTTTCAAATTTAATTTGCAGAAAATATAGCAAAAGCTAAAATCTCAAAGAAACTTAAGAGACCAAATTTTTACAAGCAAAATGAAGTCACAACCTAAAAGACCTGAGTCGTATGGCAGAGTTTAGTTTTCAAATTATTTCAACACGACATCACCAAAATCAATTTGGGGGAAGAAATAGAAGACTATAGCAAGCTAAGTCGGATCATTATTATCAAGCTTCATGCACCGTAATGACTAAGGCAACAGCTCAAAGATACGCGACACCACAATCGGCGTCGCGACGCCAATTGAATATAACTGAGGTCGCGACGTCACTCTGATGTCACGACGTGGATCACCAATGGAGCCATAAAGGATGTCTCTACAAAGAAAACGAAGTTGGAACTAGTTTTAAATGAAAGGCTCCATTTAAGGTCGCGATACCATTGAAAGTCGCGCCATAAATGTGAACTGGAGTTCAACAGAGCATTGAAGTTGCAACCACATATCAAGAGTTGAAGAACAAAAGGGAGGTCGCAACCCAAGCTTAAATCGAAGCCCTTTTCCAAAAAAAAAAACCGGTTGCAACCATTTATTAATCAAGGACTACAAACGATGTCGCACCACTGCTCGTGTCGCGACCAAGAAGAAAGGTAAGAGTAATGAAATGAAGGTCACAACTACTTTGAGCAATTGGGACTCCCACGCAATAGAAAGAACATGAGGTCGCGACATCACTTGAGGTCGCGGACCGAATGGGAGGTCGAAGAAGGAAATCAAGGCAACAAAGAACCAAGGTTGTGACCAAGAAAAGAAATAGACATCAAGAGGTCGCGGCGATCACTCGAGTCACGACGAATTTGAAACATGAAGGCGTAAAACCACCAACACAATCCGACCGTAAAAGAAAGTCACGACCTAAGTCACCTATGCAGAACCGGTCAAACCAAACTGGGCGTCGCACTCGTAAAACCGGGAGCGAAGAGAAGGACAACGATGTCGCTGACCACTAAGCCACAAGCCGCGAAACCGCGGTCGCGACATCAACTCTGAGAAACACCGAAATAACAATGCGCGACATAAACGATGTCGCGACCATTAATCCATTACGAAGGAACTGCTTGCAAACAGGCTAACCGAGGTCGCTGACCGAACAAGAGCAACAAGGGAAAACTGTCGCGACATCAACTTAAGGTCGCTAAGACAGACAATGAGCCGGGCTTTTTCAATTCCACTGAGATTGGGATTCACCTCTAATTTCTCGACAAGATAAATATACAAGGTTAGAATAGTAAAGTAGCTTCCGTCTCACTACTTTAAAAAGGGGAAATGAGAGGAACTCTGTATGTTTTAGAGTAGATTTTTATTTCTTTTCTTTATTTTTAGTTTATTTCTTCTGATTTGAATTGCTGAACTCGTGAAGAGACTTAATGGAGTCAAATTTTGATTATGTTATTTTTCTTAGAATTATCGCTCGAAATTTAAGAAATCTAAACAAATTTCTAGAATTCATTTCTTTCCTAATATTAGTAATTACGTTGGTCAGACGTGATCTGCTCCATTTCTTAATTCGCAATGCAAAGAATCTGAGCGCAAATTTCAATGGGATTTTGATTTCACATTTAGTTACACCTTTCTACACAAATGAGAACTAATTTGGTTTCGTTTTACTTATTTGCGTCGCTTGAATCGATGGTTCCCAATAAAGAGCATCAATACCCGCCAGGGAATATATCTTACTCGATTTCAGGATGCCCTCCACGTGACACGTAGACTCCGAGATTCCCTAGAGCCGAGAAAATTCTTTCTTCGGTATGCTCGACTACCATTGATAACCACGAGCTCGAGAGTTCATTTTTATAAATCCCCATTCGCTCATAATTGAAGCTGAGGGGTATTTAAGTGAACATAGCACCGAGAGTTCACCTTAATCTAAAGGCAAGTTCCTAATCCCGTGTTAGCTGAGATCTAATCAAGGGAAAGGGACGAACCCATAGATCTGGAGGTTGAGCCATAAATTAAGTGGTAGAAACTTTGCGAAAATCTTGAGAAGGAAATGCAAAAGGTCTGCTGTCAACAAGAAATGGGTGTGAAGTATTAAGAAAGAAAAATACCTAGATCTTGCAAGAGGATTGGGAATACAAGTAGTTGGTTAGATCTTGTCTTCGAGATAAGAAAGAGTATCCAACCGGTGAATATGGAGAAATCCAATTCCAACATTTAGGAAATATTGGACAAAAGCAGATCCATACAATGTAAACAAAGAGCAACAAATGAAGGCTGAATCAATTCGCTTCATCAGATTATCATAGTTTTCGCTTTCAGTGAAACTAATTCACCCAAGATTTTATGACGCATTTGTTTTTATTCATTTACTTTTAGTTTTATTTTAGTTCATCAGTATCGTCAGTTCAGATCTTTATTTTCTGCATAAAAACCTTCATCATGAAGTTTGAGTCCAAATAGCATAGAATTTTAGTAGTTGGGTAGTTGATCTTTAATTTGTGCCTCAATCTCTCGTGGGAATGATACCGGACTTACATTCGTATTTACTACTTGTATGACCTCGTGCACTTGCGTGTCATGTATCAAAACCCTTATTTTTAAATCGAACCTCTAAAAGAAATATTTTATCAAGCAAATTTATCCAGTGACATGGATGCAAGAGAAATGTAAGGCTCTTACAACTATGTGGAATTTGAGGGGCTTTAGTCTATATAGAAAGAGACAAATAAAGTTTTATGGCCCTGTCATTGAGGATTGAAAGAATTAAATGTATCAATATTCTAACAAAAGAGAGGAAATGCTAATTTGACATTTTATAAAAGAAAAGAACAAAATAGTTTTTCAAGCAAAGGTACATCGACCACCTTCATCTTAACAAGCCATGTTGAAAATATTTTGTTTAGTTTGACTAACTTATTAATCTAAGTGTTTTGATTTCAGAAACTTTAATGCATAGGAAACATGATTCGACCGCTTTTGGATATCAATCGAAAGAACACTGCTTAAGAAAGACTAAAATAGCAAGTAGTGTGCCAACCATGGCAGATGAGAGACATGAAATTTATTGCAGAATCAGAGGACAAAGATCCGTAAGGCCTCCTAATATCGACACAATGGAGGATTTCGAGGCCTATTATTCAGAAGAATATTCTCGCGACATCGTGACAAATTCTGGCATCGTGGGATAAATAACTTCGAACTAAAGCCACCTTTGATAACAATGGTGCACCAGACGCTCACCGGGCTACCCCACCGAAGACCCAAACAAGCACTGCAGATTTCGCATGGCAATACAGAGTTGGGAATGGTGTGATGCCGAGGTGATAAAGCCGCATCTCTTCCATTCTCCTTAGCGTAGATACAAGAAACATGGTATGAATCATTACCATGTTATGTCAGACATCAGAAGAGCCGTAGAAGCATTACTGTGTTCTTTCCACCATCTCTCACCCCAGAGTTGAAGAGATAGTGTTCCAACAATGGGAAAGCGATGAGAGCCACATAGCCCTCGGAAGAGATTCAAGAGGTTGGGTCAAGAGAAAATTACGATGGAATTGACTTAAACCCGGATGGATATATATCATGCCTTAAATGATACATTTAAAGGCATTATCGATGCTTAATGCTGTGGAGCATTCAAAAAACGGTAAGTCGAAGAGGCTAGAGATCCGGGATAGAAGATCTGAAGCAAATGCAATATGAAAGCGCCTATCCGAAGCCATGGGAAATAGCAGAGGAAAAGGGTCAAAGTAAAGTCGAGTAAAATGACAAATATGGAGGTAAAGAGATTTTCTGCCATCATGCACAGGATTGACAAACAAGAAAGAAAATGCACACCGCTTCATGAAATAGAGTAAAGGAAAGAGAAACAGATGAGAAGAAGTGTCACACCAATGTATATGATTCTATAAGGATGAGGAAAGAGCCGTGAATGAACCAAGAAATTACCATTTCAAGCTAAACTTAACCTCACACACATTACACCAAAGATTTGAGAACCAAAGAGAATTTCTATACGGGTGGAGGGCATACAAGGCCCAAGGCACGACAGAATCCTCAACAGGATATCAAAGAAATACCAAGGTTCCAAAGAGCAGTGATCGCGGGGTGGAAGGCAAGAATGACTATCAGTTCATGATAGGACCAACCATTCAAGAACAATGTGATGGAAGTTCATGGGGGAATAAATAAGAGGCTTATACACTTCCATGAATTAAACCGCCCGACTCAGTCTCTCAAGTCCGACACCAAGTATTTACAAGAATATAAGTGCCTCATTGAAAAACTCGAGACAAGAGAATTCGCCCTAATATGCCAAATCAGAGCAAGGGTACATTCCCTAGTGACACTCAGAAGAATCCAAAAGATCGCTGGCAATTCGCCATATGGGAAAGAAGTGAGCAAACAAATAAGGAAAGAAAGGAAAGAAGAGGATCGAGGCGTAACAATAAGAGACTGGAAAGGGCGGGAGAAGAAGACACAGACCGAACACCAAGGAAGTAATGCATGGTAAAATGTAATAAGGAGTACTACTATACACCCACAAAGCACATTTCATTGCAGGTTTAAGGCAAAAGGGAAGAGCGCTTAGATTCGACATTTTCAAGAAAATAGAAATCAATATCCCATTTGCGCAGGTGTAATCAACCAAAGCCTACTTATGCAAAATTTCACGAGACATCGAAAGCAAGAAAAGGAAGATAACTGGAGCAGTGGAATAGTGAATTCGATCGCTACCCAGCTCGCTTATCCAACAAAAGCTCCCAAAGAATGAAGGGACGCAGTGGGCCACCATTCCCCGCTCCCCATAAGGAAATATGAATTCAAGAAGGCTTTATGTGATTCTCGTGTTATGATAAATTTGATGTTCTAATGGTCGGTAAAGACTTAGTTCGGGGGAATCTTTACCCCAACAACAATTACATTGCAAATGGTTGACAAGATCAATGGCACAACCGTAAGGTATTCTTGAAGATGTACTTATCAAGGTTAAATCATCTCCTAGTGGATTTTGTTATCATGAAGATGGAAGAAGATACCCAAGTTCCTCGTTGCTAGGAAGACCTTTCTTAGCAAATGGAGCCGGCCATAGACGCGGCGTAGCGTGAACCGACAAGATGGGTGGGGAATGAAGGCGTTGCACTTTAATCTTAATAGGAGTTTGGAACATCCGATGTAGATGCAGAAGTTGTATGGTCGTAGAAACAATAGTCTTCTGTTGAATTGAATTCGAACAGATTCTTCAACATTCTATCAAATGAAATGAGATGAATTTTAAACATTTTGAGTCTGACAGGAAATACCGCTTCAAATTTGTTTAACAAAGAAACAAGCCTCGAGCATAAATGAAAACAAATAAGATGAAGTATAAATTAAACAAAACTCAATGAGTAGGAAACTTAGTGCGTATACTAACATTGAAAGAATTGCCCACTATTTGAAATATGAGTTCTTAGAACTGCAAGAGAAAACTAACATCATATCAACAGACGATCAAATAAGAATTGTAGTTTCTAGGAAATTATGAGAAAATACAAGGGAAGCTATTGCTTGGCCAATTGAGGATCTTAAAGGGTAACAGTCCTCCATTTGCATGCACAAAATATTGCCGAATGATAATGCAAAACTTCATTAAGCATCAAAGGAGGTCAACCCAATACGAAAGAAGTCATGAAAAGAAGTTCTCGAAATGGCAATCAGGTTTTATATATGCTATAATGATGGGCTCTTCTATGAGCCTGCACAGTTCCCCAAGAAAGATGGATTCACCGTGATCGAAATAAAAAGAATGAACTTATTCCTACAAGAACTGCAGACAGATGGAGGTGTGTATTTGGGACTATAGAAAAACCGAATACCGCAACAAGAAAGGATCATTTTCCTCGCTTTCATTGATCATATGCTCGATAGATTGCGTGACACCCTTACTTTTGTTTTCTTGATGGATACTCGATAGCAACCAGAATTGCCATCAGACTGGAGGATCAGAGAAAACTACTTTTACATGCCCATTCGGGTACTTTTGATTCGAGGGAGAATGCCATTTGGTTTGCGGTAATGCCCCGGTACCTTCCAAAGATGCAGATGTCTATATTTTCCGACATGTAAGAAGTTATGGGAGATCTTCATGGTTGGATTTTACATGATCCAGCTTGAACAAAGGCTCATATTCTATAAAGATCGTATGATAGTAGACAGAACACTCATCAGAAACATATTTATGGTTACGTATGAATTGTCTATATAATATGATTTCAGAAGAAGGCTAGAAGTAGACCACAAAGTTTCTAATTATATTAAATTTAATGCCACGACTATAGTAAAGGGAATTAGAAGTTTTTAGGACATGCTGGATTTGGCAAGATTTATTAGAGATTTCTCAAAAATTGTTAATTAATTATGTATCATAGAAAAGGATACTAAGTCTCTATTTTGATGAAAGTCGCTCAATTTTGAAGAAATCAAATCCGCATTGTTAGGCTTCTCTATCATGGCAAAACCATAATGGAACACCAGAGAATTTGAAATCATGTGTGATGCTGATTTGGTATTAGGACAGAAAAGTCAAAAGTATTCAAGGCCATATACTATGCCAACAAAACCTTTTTAACGGTTTAGGAAAATTATTTCCACTATCAAAAGGAGATGTCAAGGATAGTATTTATGTGAAAATTTAGGCCATACATTTTGGGTCCTGTATATATAATAATCGATAATGCAAGAATTAAGTATCTAATGGCAAAGAGCATAAAGCCACGTCGATCAGTGGTATCATATAAGAACTTGATTTAGAAATAAAAGACAAGAAAGGTTGTGACAATGTGATAGCCGATCACTTGTCAAGAGGAGAAACTCACTGCATAAGCAAGAAGAAAGAGAAATAGCATAAAATTTTCTGCATTTGAAGCATATCTAACTCGTCACTCCAATCACCTCGCATAGCCGGGACATTGTGGAACTTTAGCTTGCGGAATTGCTGCCACTTAATCTCAGCCTACCAAACAGAGAAAAAGCTAAGGGTCGACAAGAAAATTACATCCGACGCACTCCATTATCGTTAAAAGTATTGATCGATTATATGAGATGTGTACTGCATATGAGCAAAGCAAGATTTACTGTAATGTCATGCATCACCATACTGAGATATCACAGAGATAAAACACCACAAAATTTCCGGGCCATGATTTTACCGGTCACTATTTTAAGGACCGCTTTTGAATGGGGTGAAGCAGGATCAATGCCAAAGAATGGAAATATCAACAAAACGTACGAAACGTCCCCCGCAAGGCATCCCGTACGCAATCTGCTCATGTAATGGAATGGATTTTACAGCTTTTCCACTTCATTTGGAACATATTCATACTCCTACTGTGGATTATGTATCAAAATGGGTTGAGGCAAGCACGTCCCAAGAATGATGCTACTACAGCTTGTGGGATTTTTACAAAGAAATATTCTCAATAGATTGGGACACCAAAACTTTAATCAAATACGGAGGAAGCCACTTAAAAATAAAGTGTTCTGACAAACTCATGGCACATATGGTATCAAACACATTATGAGCTTGGCTTATCACCTCAAACAAATGGGCAAGTCGAAATTTCCTTAACAGGAGATAAAGAAATTCTGGAAAAGACTGTAAGTTCCAGCAGAAGAGATCGGGTCTGCTTGACGATCGCACTCCTAGCATACAGATCGCTTAAAACTCCCCATTAGAATGTCCCCATACAGGTTTGTCTGAAACCTTGTCACCTACCTCTCTTTGAGCTAGAATATAAAGCCATGTGGGCCATCAAGAAGCTAAATTTTTGATTTCAAGGCTACTAAAGAGAGGCTACCCAGCCTAAATGAATTCAGAAGAGCTTCATGAACTGGCCTATGATAAAGGCTTGACCTTTCAAAGATAAAACAAAAAATGTATGATCAACGCACTTCTGAGGAGGGAATTCAAGGCGTGAGATCAGTCCTCGTTTATTCAACTCCCGACTCAAGACTCTTTCCAGAAAGCTTAAATCCTAATGGAGTGGACCATACGTAGCATCGCACACACTCAGCAAAGTGACACTTAGAACCATAATCAGCGAGGAATTCAAAGTTAATAGTCGAGATTAAAGCAATTGAAGAATGACTCTTAGTTCGAATGAAAATTGAAGAAACAAGAACTATGGCAACAACAAGTCCAAATTTAAAGACTAAAATTGATAAACAGGAAGGTAATCCACACTGCTTGTTTTAAGTTTTTCATACATTTTTTTATGTTTAAATTTCTAATAGCTTTCAGGTAATTTGATTCATTATCGATTAAGAGTAGGTAAATATTTTTGTTAGTTTTGGCAGGATAATGAAAATCAGGTAAAAGGGGGAGCATCTACAATCAAACTTTCAAATCTACATAAGGGACAAAGAAGGTAAGATACTCTTCTTGATTTTATTTAAATTTTGTTCGATATGGTATGATCAAGGTTCGGGGAATTTTACTTTGTTTTCGTGCTTAAATTTTGAATATGATGCATAGTGGATGATTTGTTGAATATCGCATGATAAAGATGAATCGAAATGTTTGCTCTTCGATTGATTTGAATAAATTGAAATAGCTGTGAATTTGATTGTTCAGGGAGACCTAAAAATTTTCTGGTCGCAACACTAATCCAAAAGTTGCAACCAAGAATGCCGGATGTGGAAACAATAAAGTAGAAAAGAAAGTCATGACATCAAAGTTCCCTGTCGTGACCACATTCTCGTGCTCCGCAAATAAAATCTTTATAGTTAAGTAATTAGAATATCCAAAACTCAATAAAATAAACCTTCATTTTGGTTATTCTAGCATTAAAAATAGATTCATTTAAAATCACACTTATGGCCTCAAAATTTAATGTCACACCCCCAAAATCAGAATCATGACATCGAGTCTAACGCTTGCTCCATTCAAAACTCCATTAAACCGCACTATCTCAATCTTTCCAATTTCCTCGTATCCATCTTTTGAATCTTCAAAACCCTAGAACCAGAGAGCAGCAATACTTCTCCAAATCTTCACTATGGCAGCAACCAAGACGATGTTGCAAATCTTAATAGATTGATCATCGAATCATGCGTGAAAGCAATGAGGCAATGAAGAGATACAGACTTTAAACTCAACCCCGAGGAAGAAATAAATGTTGAAAAGGAAACCACCAGGAGGACGAAAGAACCCGAGAAAGAAGCAATTGTATAAAGAAAAGGACTGCTTCAAAAGAAGCTTAAGAATTGTGGAACAAGGTAGATGTTTGACAAGGAATTTATGCGAAAAGAGGTTTTGCAACCATTTCATTTTTGAAGTAATAGAGAAAGAGGTCAGGGGAACTTTCATGAGCACAAGCCAGAATTTTCACTTCGCAAGGAATTCTATGCAAATATGGTGGGAAATGGCTGATGATTCAGCTTATGTTAGAGGTGTCATGCCTTGGGATAAAGAAGAATAAATTAAATGTTTAAATCGAGAGATTTTAAGCATGGATCAAGATATAAGAAGTCAGGAAAACCCAACTATGAAAAGATATTGAATCTACTGGATCGAGGAGAAGGGAATGAGGTGACGTAAGAAGAACCCCACCATGCCATCAAAAGGGGAGCTCACCGAAGTTAACCAAAGGTTTGGTTTACTTCTCATATGTTATAATAATGCTCTACCAACACCAGGTCACGGGAACGTGAAGCCATCCTTTTGTATGCCCTTTTGAAAGGATATAAAATGAATATAGGCATTCTAATTGAAGAATCCATCAGAGGATACCACCATAGTAATAAAAGAGGATTGATCCCTCACCCTACCACTATTACTAGACTTTGTCTCTGGGCAGGGGTGAAGGGAAATTGGGAGGAAGAAGAGAAATGTCCTCGGGTTTCCCCTCTAACCCTGACAAGAGTGACAAAGGGACCTAAAGGAAAGAGGCAAAAAGGAAGATAAGAGGATGCAACAGAGCAGAGACAAATGCGTAAAATGATAGAAGAGAACAGAGAAGCGCTGCACAAAGATCTTCTCACAAAATAAGAAGAACCTTTCTTGTGTCTAACCATTCCTTCATTTCCGTATATTAAGAACAAGTGCCTCGCTGTAGAAGGATCCAAGTAGAAGGAAATACTGAAATCATGGAAATGCTCAGAGCAATGAAAAGGGAGATGGAAGAGAGAGAACTGAAATGGGAAAGGCAAAGAACAGATCAAAGAAGAATTACTGAAGCTTCATCAAGAAAGGAGCGATATGGGAAGAAACTGGAGGATCGTGAGAAGAAGAACAATAAGGAGGAACTGAAGAAACAAGAAGAAAAGATGATTGAAAGAATAAAGACAAGCATGCAAGCTCTTTTTATAATAATCAACTAAATGATGTTGAATCACGAATATACTCAAGAAGAAAGCAGACAAACGGAGAATAAATATGCTAAGGAAGATTGATGGGTTCAAGTATTTATATATGAAACTGCTTCAAGGAGTTCGAGATTAATGAAAGAAAGAGGATCAGCGCTGGGAAGACAATGATGAGCATAGAAGAAAAACCTGGTTGGAGAGCATGGACTTGATCAATCAGAACTTGTCCAAACTGCTAGAATGTATTTTCGAGGTGGAAGGAACAATTTATCAGGTGGGAAAGAGGCAAGACACACTCATTCATGCAATGCAACTAAACAATGAAATATCTGCAAAAGGCAAAGAAATTCCCCCTGTAGTCGAGAGACAAACATCTGAAATGAAATTTCATAAGTTTGATCCCCAAGATGGCTGGGCTTGATAGATCCTCCCAACATTATACCTAAAAAGGTTTGGCAAAGAAGAAAGGGAAACTAAAAGTTTTTCTTAATACAGCACACCATACATTTTCGTAGCCCTAATAGAAATCCATTTGTTCATCCAATTGTCCTATGTTTTATTATTATTAAATTTTTCATTTTATAGTTATACTCTTTCGTCATTGATTACTTTTCCTTGTTGAATGAAAAATTTTGATTAAATAATTAGATGTTTATTGACATTTATTGACTTGGAGAAATTTGTGTTTCAGGTTGCCTTCATAGCATGAAATAATAGTGCCCTTTCATAAAGGATCAAATAAACACCTGGCTGCTCCAAGAACAAAATCACAGAAAAATAAGGGCGCATAATAGTAAAACTGTACTCATATCAGCCTCCATGTTTAAATCCAGCTTTAGATTGCAAAATTGGAAAATGGTTATTGAAGGAACAAATAACTCGCTGGGAATAGTAAAATAAACAAAGGAATAAGCACAAGCCTCAAGAAATAATATACTGGGTCAACAAAATCATGAAACTTTGAGAGAATTAGAACATCTTCCGGAAATCTGTATAGATTAAGAGTTCATAGTTTTGTAACTTGTTAGATATCGATTGAGGCAAAATCTAGGTAAAAATGTACTAACAAGAAGTGATTGAGGCTATCTCAGTAAATTGAGCTTTTCAAGTTTACTCAATATAAAGGCAAACACATCTCTTCTAGCTTCTCGATGGCTAAACGTAGCCTTATTTCTTCAATAAAGATCAGGCCGCTAGCTACGCATGCCGTGTAAGGCCAGTCAGATCGCCTAGCACCAGCCGTGTCAGCAGCCTACAGAGGTCGTGTCGCAGGCTCATTAAAGGCCAAGATCAGACGTACCATCCACCATGTCGCAGTCAGATCGTGGGCACACAACCCAAAGAAATGTACTCTCCGGGGCCCCCGGCCACGATACACTCGACAGATCGCGGACACGCCCACTAACAAGCTCCGCTTTGTCACGATACAGAGATCAGATCGTGACACAATCACCCAGCGGTACCATCCGTTCCTTCACGATACAATCGCCAGATCGCGGATACACTTCATCCGTACCATCAAGCATCCACCTGGCCACTTGTTAAACCCATCGTATCGCGAGCACTCTCCCAAGCCAACCGTTCCTGGCCGATACAATTTCCTTGCACAAGACACTGGCCCCCCAGCCTTCAACCGCCACCGTCGCCGACACAACCAAGTAAGATCAGGACACGCCCATGCCAACCCCGCACGCCCCAGGTTATGTCACAATACACCTATCAGACGTGACACGCTAAGCAAGAGTCCCAACTAGCCTCTAAACCATTTTGTTTTTTTTTTTTTTTCATTCTTTTTTTTTCAATTTACATCGAAAAAAACACCCAAAAAATTATATATCCATTTTTTTTTTCATTCTCCAGTACACCCAATAAATTTATAAAAATTTTTATTATCCATTTTTTTTTCTTCAGTTTTACACACTATAAAACCTTAGAAACTTTCTTCACATCTTATATACATATATATATATATATTTTCCGTTTATTTCGACCGCCTGTCCAAAAAAATTTCAACCTCCTGCTTCTCACAAAGACTAAACCCAAGTTCCACATTTTATTTTAGTTTGGTTTTCCATATGCTATTTATATTATAATACACAACTCACATAATACATACAACATATGATCACACACCATATAAACATAACTCATAATATATACACACACATCACACATCAAACACCAATCAAGACAATCACATAAAAACACAAAGGTATGTAAGAGCCCCTAATCCCCGTCTCAGTGCTCGCCTGTGCAATCACATACCAACTTACATCGAGCCACAATTAAGTGGTGATGTTTCCACCTCAATAACTCGCCTCGACCCAACACCCCTCAAGCCTCGCAATCAGATACCTAACCCATCGACACTAAGCTCAGGTATTTATGCAAACTACAAGCCATACTACCGTGATGCCCCAAATCCTGAGGTCTCTGTTGACAACCCGTCAACCCACGGAAAATCTACACGTCTCACATCGCGAGACTCATACTTGAGGGGGAATGGGCTTTCTGCCCATAAACCATCATCAAAATATGCAACTCAACCATTTTCCAACAGTTCAAGAGTGATATTTTTAATACACAAACACATATTAAATATAATTCTAATATATGTTATACCAAAAAAACCATCAGTTACAACCCGCTTTCTTCAAAATCGCTCTAAGATTAGTCGCTTCTAACACCCCATTCAAATAATATTCCTCAACAGTGGTAGAGCTATCGCCTAAAGAGGGAAGTACTTAAACGGTTACCCTCACCTAGCAGTTATGTGACTACATAATATAGGTGAGTGGAATCAACAAATTTGTATCCAGAGTCTTTCCCACGCGTAGTCAAGCACCGCAAAGATGGGCCATCTGTGGTCGGTAATACAGGGACGGGTTTTCTTCAGACAAATGACGGAGTGGAAATCAAACCAGGAATTAAATCTGGATTTGGGTTTAAGTTAAAAAACAGGGAAGTGGATGGTTTGGCAACTGAAATATAAAATGAAGAAAATATGGCAAAAAGAACTCCGGCTAGTGGCTACTGAAGTAGATCCTAGGCTAACCGAGAGGTCCTCGCAAGTTATTCTCTATGAGATGTAAACGAGAAGTCCATGTGCATAACCTGATCTATGTTTAACTAGCAACCTCACCTTGAAACAACTCCTATTCGAGTCAACACATAACATGCAACAGGTCCCATCGCTTTAAACCCTAACATTTAATATCATCTCGTAGGCTCAGAAGACTCATCTAAAGAATCACGCACTTCCCACCGAATATGCAATCGGATCCCAAAGCATGGAGACACGTACAACTATGCAACCCTTAATTCGAGAAACCCAACATAGCAAACATCATTTTTAGGAGGCTCGTGAAGACCATCTAAAGAATCCCCTGATGCCGCACTCTCCATCAATATAAATCGGATCCTAAAGCATGGAGAGTATCGGGCTAAATTAATGACAGATTCAATGCTATTCAACTATCATGAAACCCCGCTTAACCTACCTCATGGCTCTAGCGGCAATTCAATGGATTATGTATCTAAAGCTAAGTATACAACCTAAAAGCTTAAGCATCGGGTCGAAGAGCAAATCAAAAGCTAAAACCAGAGTCAAGATTCTTTGGGAACCAAAATGACAAAACTCCCGCATGAAAGCATGGGAACCACTGAAGAACCTAAAGATCTCACCTCAAAGGTACCTTTTACTCAAGAAGGAAGTGGTTTAGCGCCATCCTCCAAGTCGGTCATCCTATGCCTGCAACCAAGAAAGGAGGAGAAAGAGAGAGAAGAGAGAAAACCCAAAGAAATGAAAGTCACAAGATATTTATCAGAATATTAAAAGGTGGTTACAAAACTCATAAGGTGGTTTTTATATAGGCAAATCATAAATGTGTGAAAATACAAGAAAGCCTAATAATTTGGCTAAGTTAAAGGACAAGAGAGCAATACACCAAAAAATTGAAGTTTGCTGGCATTAATTACAAAGCATGACATGGGTTGGATTAAGGCTCAAAATTTTCGCTGTTGCTCAAAATTTCGCCAGGTAGCGAATCATCAAGAGACAGCGAATCAAGTAACTACAGTGCTGGCACTCGGGCCAGCATTAGAACCTGAATAGTTGACATTCTCACTAGCCAGCGACCACAAGAGAGAATAAACTGAGAAATTTCGCTTATCCACAAAGAATTTCGCCACCTCGAAAAAGTCCCGCTTCTCCCAAGGGCTACTCTGCTCCATCGCTAAACACTCGCCGCTTCTTCCATTTTCTTCCGTCTATTTTTTTCTTCTATTTTCTTCTCTTTCTTCCTCTCTAGTCTCCGGGAGATGTTGAGTTCGACTTTACCTTCATATTTGATCGACTCAACAATGTCATGCATTAGTTTAAAACTCGCAAATTTGCCACAAAAATGATCATTAGAATAGGGACTCCACATGTAAATCTGGGTTAATTACAATAATTAGTACACAAATGCTTCAAAACCTATTAAAAATAAAGGTTCAAAATAACACTTTTCAAGACCAATTAATATGCAATGATCCACTAAATACACACTAAGTAACATTGATCCTACCAGAATTGCCCATGCCCACCCTATGTCTCGAGTCCTCACTCGACTTCACACTCACTGCCAAGGGTATGAGAAAATACCATTAAAACAAAACTTGTTGTTCTTTAAAATACACTAACAGTTTGCAGAAAATATGGACTACCCTCCGATGCTTAATGTGTCAGGAGAACTTCCCAAATGTACCATGGTCCCTTATCCAAATGATCTATCAACATTCCTAACCTCATTCTTTTTCTCTAAAATCATCCAATGAAATTCCTTTCGTGAACGATGTTCGTTCAGAATTCATGTCATGCACTCACACCTAATTTCTAGGTTACTACCTTGCTATGAAATGTATTATGCCATTTCAATAATAACTACAACCAACATAACAAATATATACATATTATCAATTATAATCACACCACATGTTATTCAAATTTATCAACTAACCCAATTGTTCACTGTTAATCATTCATTTAACGGCCTACACCTAATAATTATATTCCAGATAATTATGGCATCATGTTAACATAATCGCTATCAACTTAATAATTTATTCATGTGAAGCAACTCAAGTCATTAACTTCAAACAATTTCGATACACACAACATATGTGAGACATTTTTGTCCACCCACACCAACCCGGGACTGCTTTTTTACCGTCCCAAATAGAGCAAGAGGCTTAGTCAGGGGCGCCCACTCACCAAATTCCCAGCTCCATCAGGAACCCAATTCCATGGCCATTTGTGCCTCATACACACTCAGCGTTAAAACACACTTATTGTATAAATCATGACTAAGGTACCCAACACCATACACTATCGCTGCATCATTCAAATGAGCTCCCCAAGAATTTTCACATTTTGCTCCAAGTTTGATCGATCAACCACTCTACTTAATCAGATCAACTCATCACAAAACACTTGCAAATAAGAGGTGCTAGCAGGATAAACCCCACTTCACAGAGTTTGTCGAAACTCCCAAAACCAGCGTCTACTTAGCCCCACATGAGAGCAACTTTCCTTCTCTCGTCCGAAGAAACCCATCATCTGGTCCGATTGGTCGAGATCTATAAGAGAGAGCTAACACTTTCACACTGTAACAAAATCCCAACCTTCTCGATTTCATTTTCCTGCACGTTTTCTTCTTTTTCCTCATTTGAAGAAGAGACAGAATTATTCCACATTTTGTCCTTATTATCATTTAACTTTCAAATAATGCCATCCATGTCCTTCTTCTGATTAACATCTCAAGACTATTCGCCATCCAGCCTCCATCCTCTCTACTCATACACAGGTCACATGTGCATGTTATAGTGACTTTTGTCACATCACATGTTGCTTTACTCGCACCCGACACTTATGTCTCTAAAAAACGCAACTATTATTCCAAATCACGAAACTAACTACACA
Source organism: Tetrastigma voinierianum (assembly GCA_016808115.1). NCBI lineage: Eukaryota > Viridiplantae > Streptophyta > Magnoliopsida > Vitales > Vitaceae > Tetrastigma > Tetrastigma voinierianum. The sequence goes on along the minus strand of JAEQBH010007810.1, from coordinate 1,398 downwards.
GATTCGCCAGATGATTCTAACGACTAAGTCCTGCTTCGTCATCCTGAGATCTAGAAAATCAGATTTTGACCAAATCACACTTGATTTTCGGAAAACTGACTTTCTGATTCACGATAATATAACAAAAATTTGAGCCATTTTCATTTTCATCACCAAACTAATATTTGTAATCAAATTCGTTCCGAATCATAAACTCGAAGGTTATCATTTCCGAGATTTTGACAATTTGCTTATATTATTTTTAAAACAAATATTATCTTTCTCAATTTCGAATTTTTATCATCTATTTTAAATAGAGAAATTTAATCATTAATATTATATTGTTATATGATTACTTTATTTATCTAATCTATATTTAATTATTAAATAGTAAAGGCTCTATAATCTTAATATAAGATAAACAACTGATTATAACAAAATAACCCAAAAATATAAATATTATACTAGAGAAAACTTATATGCAGATAAGAGTTTAACTGTAGTGTTTCAACACAAATGTCCTTAATACATATTATATGTAGCAATCTATTACCTTTCGCATTCACTCACATTAACCTTTAATCTATATTTAATTTCATCTATTTATTGTAATAAATATTTCACCAAGATCTTCTTCTTGATTATAAGCTGATATGATTATCAAAGATACTATTTACCAAATTTAAATCTAAAGTTATTATTAATTAAGTATATTTGTTCTGTAACTCATTCATTCACAATATTTCTTCGATTAGGAGATTTGAAGGTATAATTCACACATTTTAATATTTATTATTAGAGATATAAAATTTCTTTAATATCTAACCATTTGTTAAGAATTCAAATTTATATACAAGATTCGATAAAACAACACCTTTAATAATCATTAGTTTAAGGATGATGTTTTTTCAACCCACCGGGCCTGAGTTATTGGGGTCACGGTTTAATCAAGATTGTACAGCCGGTCTATAGGCTCCAGCATTGTCTCTCCTCGTAAACAAGAATGCAGGTGGTCATGGGGTTTTCACCATATCATTCCACGCATGTTTCTCCCAGCAGACAGATCACTAGAAATATGTTTCTTTTTTCAGACTTTCAACCAGAGGTGGTATTCGATATATATAGCGTATGTTTTTCCAATTGATGGTAATAAGGATTCTTTCATCGATGGAATATTTTCTGCCTTTATCGATATATCTGATTTAATAAGGGATATGAAGGAGCGGTTTATCGAGAATTATCCTCTCTCCTTACGTGAGATCCGATTTGATCTCGTAAAGATAAGTTGTTTATCGAATATCCGTATTTTCCGGTGAGATTTAGTTGATTTACAGTGATAAAGAGGTTATTTGGGGATTATCCTTCTTCCCTTTATCGTGAGATTCACCGACAGCATGGCCTCCTAATTACCTATGTTAT